>JAJHSJ010000002.1:44467231-44676053 GCA_021015155.1 Magnolia officinalis | reverse complement strand
CCCCGACTCCGATTCGCTCCATTTCGGGTAGTTTCGGGATATTCGGTCTGTAACGTAACTTGCAATCCGAATGACTTATCTGACGTAAAATATATGAATTTGGGGTAGAACGAGCTAATGAAAGCCAACCAACCCTGCTATGGCTGGGTTGCGCAGCCCTGGAATTGCGAGAAAACCCTCCGATTGAAGGTTTACTTCCCCGCTTCAATTTCGTTTGCTAAAATGGTAGTTTAGGTTTAATTACTCTTCATCTGTTGGCCTTTAGGAGTTTGTGCACATCGTGTAAAGAGCTTAGAATAATAGGAGAATGGTTTAGTGAAATCAAATAGGACACTTACTATTTTTGGCTGAAAGCCTTGCGCACTTAGTAGACATCACGACCCTATAGTAAATCGCAATTTTAGGAGGGGTTTTAGTTGTAATTTGTTCCTGATTTCTTTCCCATTACCTGGTATACTTATTTAAAGGGTTGTGAACTCATTTTTAAGCATTCATTAATCAATTTCGAATTTATTAGAATGTAGTTCTGCTTTCTCCTCTTGTAGATTCGAGAAGTCCAGAGAAGCTCCAAGGATTCGGAGTAGTTATCCTCATCACGTTTATCGCACAGTTTTTCTTGATTCTCCATGATTGGGATGAGGTGGATTGTGATCTAGACCCTTCACTAGACAACCTAGAAACGTTTTAAGGTCGAACCCGTGCGACAGACTCGATTTCGGCGTTCGTTTTCAGTGAATTAGCCGTTGGACTGAACAGGGATGCCTAAGACTGTTTCTACATTCCGTCGCTCCCTCCTAAGTCAGAGTGCGTCAGAGTGCGTAGTGTGACCATAACCCAGTCCGGTTTAATCAAATCATGCTCTGATACCATCTTGTAACGCCCTGAAAATCGGGGGTCGAGCATAAACTCAACTCCCGAGTTCCAGAACATCACTTATGCAACAAAATGAATGATGATTGAATGTTGACTGTATTCATGCATTGAACATGAGTGAGATTAAGCCAAAACAGCATATCATACTCCAGAGACAGTTAAATTTGCAAGCGGAAGACTGTGATAGATAGATAAAATATATAACTTATGATGAGTCCCAGAGTGTGATAACATTACCAGGTTAAATAAATACAAGTGCAGTTCTAAAATGTACCAAATGTGAGGAAGTGTAATGCCTCCTATCCCCCATGTACCATAGCCCCGTCAACACATATCAGGTCTTCATCGACCTGCCAGAGAGATACAGATAGGAGAATTCCTCCTATCATCATAAAAGTAGTCCGGCTCTGCTTCACAAGCATCGCCACCACCTGAAACTCAACAAATCTGGTTGGTGTGTACAAACACCGTCCCGTAACGTGGGAGTGAGTGATCAACTCAGTGGAACAGTAAAGCATAGGTTAACATGTTATCAATTCAATCAAGCAGTAATGATAAAGCAGTACAAATCAAACAATTCTAACTACTCTTATTAAATGCAAGAATGAAATGACATGATGCTGTATGCCCTTGCCAAACCACCCTCAAGCGACATCATCTTACGTTCGCGAATGCTTACTCCCTCAGTGCGTCACATCTACAAAGCACATGCGGTGCGATGATGCTCATGATTACCAAGTTTTTATTAGTCCATTTCAAACAGCAGTATTGGGAAACTAAGGTACCTCCTTGTATCATTCCCAAACATGATCCATTCTAGGGTCGTCAATCCTAGTTATTCTCATACGATATTATGGTTTGAGAAACGTAGTGAAGGCATCGCAAAGGGCTCATCACCCGTCAGCGCGGATACAGATCTCACCGTATGCGGCTCAATTGCTGGCCGTCAGCTCGAGTACAGGTCTCACCGTACTCGCTCAATCACTAGCCGTCAGCTCAAGTACAGGTCTCATCACCGTACTCGGCTCAACTCACACTCTAGTTGCTGTGAAAGACTCGTGGCCAATCACAGACCCTTGGAGTGTACTCGATGATACCACGGAGGACTCGTCGCCAGTCAGCACGAGCACAGATCTCACCGTACTCGGCTCTCGCCGAAGTATCGACAGCTCGAATACAGTGTCCCATACCACCATATTCGGCTCACGAGTTGATTGCGCAATGGTCACTACGGGGAGGCACATGGCCCCAGCGTAGGCCGACAGCTCGACCACGGTGTCCCATACCACCATGCCCGGCTCATGCGACTTAGCGGATCTAGGTACCATGGTTAAACGGGGATCGCCACTGGTAAGTTTGGTACCCTAGGTTCAAGCAGTAGCGACCAAACAGGGTGAACATGCATAGGCAGATCGGGTTACTTGATGAGCTCGACTAGCACGATCGCCCGTTGAGCTGCACGACATGAAGTGCATAAACAACTTCGTGTGGCCTAGCCACTGCCGACAGGAACGCACGACTCGAGTTCGTCGAACACATCCCACGTGGCAAATGAATCTCAGCCACGAGTTCAATCCCGTTACCGATTGCCTGGACTATAATCATAGCCCCAAACACAATCAATTACAGAGATATAAGCAGTAATAGATCAAGATTCAAATCATACAATCAGTCTGGTATTATCCGTTTAGGGCTGCCAGGGCTGTTGCACGCACTCGTTGCTCCTTGCTCGCTCACCCATCACCCATGACGGATCATACAACGTAGATATAAATTTAAGCATATACATTACATAGTTAAAATCATAAAGCAGTTGAGCATGTTATGAATCACAACACAAGCATGAGTTTGTACATGTTCAATTCCTAATCACACAACTATCAAAGGAGATCATACACATAGTTAAAAGAGGTTGAGAATCATATCTCAACACCCTTATACTTTACAATTTGCTAACTACTACTCATTCAGACATTTCAAGAAACACTTAAACAAACATACATCAACATACACGACATATGTCGATCACATAGGCATTAGGCCAAATCCTTTCACTAGGGAGTTGCCCCAATCATAACACGCGTACACCCACGACGGATAGTCATGGCAAGCAGGAATCCGAGTTCCATATTCATTCAGTCATTTCCACCAAACACTTGGGCCACACATTTTAGCATATATAGTGTATTTGGTCGTGGCGTGACTTAGGGAAATCCTTTCGTCAAAGGGGGGTATCGCCAATACATCAATCATGAATCCATGACAATTAGTCATGGCGAGCACGAATGAGAATTCTATACTCATTCAGCCATTTCCACAAACACTTAGAATACACTATTACAACATACATGGTGTATGTTAGTAAAACATGTATTAGGGTTATCCTTTAGCCAAGCTAGTATTTTATCCATGTATAATATATTACTACACAAATAATCATGATACATACATCTCCAAAATTTATACGTATACAGTATTTCTAGAATACACAATTTCAACATACGTAGCATTTACAAGTGAACATGTATTACGGCGATTCCTTTCGCCAAACTAGTATTTTATCCATATATAGTATAATCATACATTAAATAAACATGTCAAACACTTCTCCAAAAAAAATACGTGTACGGTATTTCTATGTATATCTAGAGTATGTGAAATTCCATATTCTACAATGTTAATCGAAACAGGAAACGGAAAGCACTTTGTACATGTGCAATTGCATGCAGATCATGAATCTATCATTATCTGACATTGAAAGCGTTGAAAAATGTAACCTATACACCTAAAGTCAGCACCTTTTGTCGTAGAATCGTAACGGAGTTGATAGGTTCGCTAAGCTTCCGTATACGGCAACTAGGCGACCTATAGAACAAAATAGGTTAGCTACTTCACAACCTACAACAGTCTAAACCCCAAAACAGATTAGGGTTAGGGTTTCTTACCTAGAAACGACACCGGAAACGCCGGAAAAGCGTCAAGAAGGATGCGGTGGAGCATGGATAGCAGCAGGGAAGGACGGCAGGGAGATTCTCCCACATCTCTCACACTTTCTCTCTCTTTTCCCTCTCTCAAATCCAAATTCGTATGGCTGCCATGAGAGAGGGTTTAAGGTCCTTATATAGTCTCAAAACTCACCGAAATAGACTCCTGTTCAAAGGTTACTGCTAATATAGGTATTTCGTCACTTTTCCATCTCAAAAGAGAGGTTCTGGTGGCCCTCCTTGAGCCAAACGTCAGACTTAAGCTCACCACACATGGATCTATGAGGGATTACGTTTTTGACTCGATCGGATTCCCAGATCGCACGTGGCGGGCCACTTTCAGTTCAACGGTCAGTGGGCCACGATCCGAAATTCCAAGTACATGTAAATGTTCCTGAAATTTTTCTTAATCCGAGGGTGTAATTTGGTCTGATTCTGACGGTCAGGTTGCTTAATACTGATGCGCAAGCGAATGGTGCCAGATCACTATTCCTGATATTTTATTAGGATGGAAATAGTGTTTTTCACACTCCCCTCGCTCCGGATCGAAATAAATGACCGTGGGACATCGGTCGGAGCTGATTTTTGAGATGATTGTCAAGCCCAGTGGGGCGGTCCTGGTTCCTTAGCTTCATGTTAATCGGACTCCCGATGTGCGGTCTAGACTTAATACGAAGTTTCGTTTCATTCCCGAGAGCAGACGGGAAATGAGTTTGGTTCTAAACTTTAGGGAAACCTAGAGTCACTGATTTTACAAGTTTTGGGTCTTGCAGATCGTATTTAAAGCGATCCCAACGGATTTCATGGCTAATCGAGTTTTGCACTTAGTTAACTTTGTTAAATTTCTAAAGGATTTAATCCTAATTGTTTTCTGGTTGAGATGGTACTTAGGCCTTTGTAGTTTGTATATAAAGTGATCCAAGTTTTACTACTTAGCTAGTTTAAGTTAGTGTCTAGGGCGAAAGTGCGTTGAAAAATTGAAAGCACAAGGTAGCAAAGGGGTGGGATTTGTGAAGGAAATGGGTTCAGGAGCGATTTTAGACTGTGGGATTTAGTTTTGACAAGTTGATAAGGTCTTAGGATCGACCCATTGCCCTAGAACGTCTAATCCCAGGTTGGCAAAAATCCGGGATGTTACATTCAAATACAGTGATGATGACACATTTTCCTTACATGACACACAGGATCTCAATGATGAGTTAGAGGTTAGTTTATTCAAACCTCAACCGAATTTAGAATGTGAGGAAAGCGATCCCATCCCAAGTGTGCACTGCACAGAATTTGACGATGATGCATATTGGGATGATGATCATAAACATGTAGCCCAAATTCCCCTTGAATCAATTTCAAGATTGGTCCAGGTCAATGATCAAGACGTACACGAAGTGATCGGTCATAATGAGCCACTCCCCTCACCCGACATGTCTGATTTAAAGGTGGAGGACGAGCCCCTTACAACAGACACTTCTAACTCTTGTGAAACATGTTTGGACCACTCCTCTGAATCGAATGATGATGTGATTCGGGATAAAGACGAGTTGCTCGCTACGACCCTAGAATTTGAAACCACTCAGTTGAGGCCACCATCTAAGTTGTACACGTTTGACAATTCAACGCCTCGATTGAGTAGTTTCAATGAACCAAGTAATCACATCGATGCTTCCCCTATTGATTTTCAATCTTTCTATGTAGGAGTGGAGCAAGAGAGCGTACATCCGTCCACTATCAAGGATGATGGATTACTTGGGCAGATCATCACGAGCTCTAGTGTGGAACATAAGTCACGCTCAACTGAATTTCCCAACTCTTTGGATGATTGCTTGACACACTTTGCAGATTCAAATGATCCCATGATAAGAGACATAGTGAATTCCTTGCAAGACAGCATCTCGGTAGTCATCACTGACCGAGAGAACCCTTACTTTGAAGCCCCTTCTTCCACAGATCCTGAATGTTTACCATTAGGGGAGGAGGAGCTGAAAACTGAACCGAAGTCTGCTACTTCGGAATGTGTTGAGACTACACCACTTCCTGAAAATTTTTCTCAATTTGATCTACCTGTAGTCTTTGATTCACCATGGGATATTAACTTTGAAACTTTTTCTGACACAGGTGAATCATATATACTTTGGATACCTCAGGCGAATCAATGACAAATTTTTAATGAGGTACATAAGTTTCTCTGGAAAGTCAAGCTCCAGGGCATCCAAGCCTATTGCAAAAAGAGCTTTTGGATGATCCTGTTGAGGAACTTACTGAGAAACTTATCACGATATTGGCCAGAAGAGGAACCTTGCGACATGATCGAGTAGTTTTTCCCTGCTTTCATAGGACTATGGTAGTTTGCTTTATGCTGTTCTAGAATAGACGGTTTTATGCCATTAGGTTAGTTTGCTTGATGTGTTGTTTTAGGATAGTTTGCTTTCGTGTCTTCACTCTCGTACTGGTCGGCTTTCATGCTGCGATCTCTTGGAAAGTCTCTTTCTCTCGATTCGTTATCCAGGTACTATCTTCCCATCACTTCTCATTTACTTTCGTTGTCCCATGTGCATTGCATGCTCATATCTTTTACATTGAGGACAATGTAGATTTTAGGTTGGGGGTGAGAGATTAGGTTTCCTAATCAGTATTTTCTTGGTCTTGAGCAGAAATTGTGAACAATTTTAAAATTTTTCTAGAATTTCTTGTGAATTCGAAGTGATTTTGACTGCCATCTTAGATTTAGAATTACAAGATAAGTGATGTTGGTAATTTATGACTCTTGGATTCCGTCATTTATTAGATTTCACAATTAAGTTCAAACGGTTAAGCCATGATTAGAAGTTTTAAACATTGATTGAGTCATGATTTCACATGTCACATCTCGCTTTCACAGTAAGGTTTTAGTTTGATATTGAAGGGTTAACTTGGTAATCACTATGCATGTAAGGAATCAACATGGAAAATTTGTCTGTCATGATCAATTGAAGAAAAAGAAAGTACCTAGCACAAAAAAAAAAGAAAAAAGAAAAAGAAAAAACAGAGATACCTTTAGAAAGGGTTGGGCAAATAATCTTCACCATGGGTTTGCTCCCTATAGGTGTGGATTTGATTCCCCATGGACGATATGTGAAAAGGTTGGGTGTACGGTCTTCACCATAGGTTTGCTCCCTATAGGTGAGGATTTGATTCCCCTCCTTGGCGCTACTTTTAATTGAAAAATCAAAAGTTGGTAGAATGAAAAGTTGATCTGTGAGACACGTTTAGTTTTGGGTGTCCTGAATGCTCTTGTTGGTTACCAATGATATCATTCAATAACGAATTGAATCGTAATGTCGATAAGCCAAGATTTCACTAAACACTCATGGAACTCAATGCTTAGAATTTTTCTAATTGATGGATTAATGCTTAGAACTTGATTATGAGGTTTGCTGTGCACTTGAGTCCAGGAGAAAGTAATACCAAGATTCATAAATTTTAGAATTCTAGTATCCAAATTATTTTTCAAAATCACTTGGGTTTATAAAAATTTTCTTGTCATTCTCAACTTATTTTTTGCATACTTTGCTTGGGACTAACAAAATGCTGGTTGGGGGTTTGAGGGTCAAATATTGCATATTAGACCCCGGTTATTGCCCGATTTTATGAACGTGATACCGTTTAATGCCATACTTTAATCATGTTTATGTTGCAGGGTGGATTTATAAGCGTGAACCAAAAAAAATGCTAAAAGCATGGATTTGACGCTCTAAAGTCACCACGGCAAGGGACGGACCTCAGGGGACCAAGATCGACGGACGTACATACCAGAGATCCGAGAAAATTGAGAAACTGAAGCTCAAGTGGCCCAAAATTGGTCCAGAATGCAAGATCACAAGGTTCTCACCATCCGTTTGACTTGAAACAACATACATGGCCTGAGGACCATAAATTAACCGTACATATCAAATTTCAGCTATTGGATCGCCAAGGAAGTGGCCCAACAGACAGATTAGCCCCTAAAATCTGGATTCTGGGCCCACCTGTAATCTGGATATGCCTCAAATTTGGTCTCAACCCCATAAAAGGGGTGACACAACTGATGAATGGGATGGATCTTCTATGCATAACTCAAGTGGCCCCTACTGGTCGTGCCTGTGCACAATACACAGGTGCACTCAAAATGCACCGGACCGGGAAGTTGGGTCAGCGATCCATTTCACGCCTGAAAACAGCGGACGGACACTGTCCGTCTATTTTTACATAGTGGACCCCACCCATTGTCCATATGAACAATCCAAACCGTTCATGAGAATCACAAGGCCTCTATTACTCAGGCGTAGGTGGTGAAATTGCAAAAAGATATCAGAGATATGTTTTTTATCGTCCAAAAGCAAGACGGACGATGGAGTATTAGATTTTATAGGCCACGGCTAAACCAATACGAAACCATCCCTTCCCAGACGATTTTCAAGCAGAGCACAATGGACGGTGCGGATTTGTCATCCGACACTGATCATGGGCCCCACCAACATTGAGCATAACCTTTGTTATGCACGGCCTGTTTCCGCGTCCGAACCTGACACGGTTTGAGGAGTTTATGCGATCACAGTTGTGATCAGATGCAAGATCTGATTCGTTCATCATGAAGACGACCCTAAAATGTCTCAAAAGACGTTATTCTTTTGGGAAGATATGATGGAAAGCAGGTACTTTGGCGCTGTCTTAGTGATTGAGTAACAAGACTTACGCAGGGAAGTGCGGAACTTCTACACTGACTGTAGCTACGTATGGGAAACTTTTGCAGGGAGTTTCTCCTCTTGACCGACCTATATATTGCTATAAAAGAAAAGGAAAAGAGGAAGAGAGGGGGATTGACGGCCTGGACGTGGAGCAGCAGAGGAGAGAGGAGTTTATTATTTTCTTTTGTTTTTCTGTTTCCTTTTCTTTTAAGAGATTAGCATAATTATGTTGTCAGTTAGCTAACCTCTTAGCTAGGGCTAAGAGGTGAAGCTTGTAGCGTGATGGGAGAGTTTATGCTTGTGCCTTTTGTTAGACTGAATGGATTTTGATTTAATTTTATGGAAGTATTTTTGGTTTTTAATGATTTGTTGTGACTGAAATTACAATGAGTCTGAGATGGCTTTGAATATTTCCTTTTTTCCTTTTATGTTTTATGACGTCAGGAAGCTCTATTGTTCACCATCGTCTCCTGGGCATGGTCGGATGACGGTACCCTTCCTAACCTTCATAATTCTCTTAATGGTGCTTAATTAGTTTAATTCTGTTGTTTACCTTGTCTCCTGGGCATGGTTTGGTGATGGAATCCATTCTAATTCATATACCTTTCATCCCTTGGAAATTTTATCGAAGGAAGTTCAGTTTGGTTTTCATGGTTACAACTTTCAACTGGATGAAGATAGGACTCTAAGTCCGATTGAATTCTTGAAACAGACATAAGATTTCCCTGATCTCTACAAGTGGATCCTATGAATCCCTGGTTTCCTTCCTCTGAATTCTTTAAGTTTTAGATCATTATTTCACCATTATTCCTCAAATTACAAGTAATTTAGATTACATCTTAGTCTAGTTCTAATTCTGCGTAGTTTCAGATAACGTATAAGTATCAGTCCCTTGGGATTCGACCTCGGTCTTACCGAGTTTATTACTACATCACAACCCTGCACTTGGGGAGTGAACAAATATGCCAATATGTCCTAGAGGGGGGTGAATAAGACTTTTTAAAGTTTTTATGATTTATTTAAAAATCCTATTTCACTAATGATATGAAATATGCAATTATCAGGATTACTCAAATGTAACTCTACTGGCTACCAAGCCAGGTAGAGGAACCAATCACAAACTATTCAAGATATAACAATATGCAACTTAGTTTATGTTGGATATGACTGTGTATGTGTGTGAAGTGTGATCAAATATATAAATATGAATGCATTGACATAAATCACACACACAAAAGAGCAATCATAAACACAGCCATTTTTATTGTGGTTCGACTACTTGTCTACTCCACTCCCGATAACCACACTCAACCCTTGAGTGTACCGGATTTCACTAAGGAGGTTTCACTGCGGTTCACCTCAAACCTAAGGTTTTAAATTAGGTTCACCTTCAACCTTTACAACCTACACTGAGGCTGACTATTTATGCCCTCACGAGCAAGGGTCAACATAATGCACCCACTTTTAGGCACACTGGCTAAGGATATTCCATAAGATCCTACTGGAGGTTTCTACATGGTTCACCTCAAACCCGAGGTTTTGCACGGTTTACTTCAAACCCAGAGTTTTACTAGTTCACTCCAAACCAGATGTTTCTGCTCTCCACAGAGCAAGGGTCCACACAACACACCCACCACGTACACTCCTGCCGGAGGCCTCCTTAAGGACTTCAAAGGGTGAGAATCACTTAAGACCCAATCCTAAAAAGGAATGATCGCAAGTGTCCTCTTGGACTCTAGATACTTACAAATAAGTTGATGACTCCCGATAAGCGCACCGCCGAAGATCTCCTCCTCCTTGTTGATGAAGATTCTTCTGCTCCCTTGATCCGCAACACAAAATGATATACCAGTACTTAGCTTCGGGTTGGGTCAAGGTCAAGATGGAATCCTACTCTCAAAATGTTTTCCTATCAGGAAGATAGAGCGATTCTAATCTTATGCATTCAAGGCATCCCAGCATAATGATTTGCCATTAAGGAGTAGTTGGAGGATCCTTGAATGCGGAGGTTCATTCCCCAATCCACTTTATTGAATATCAATAATGAGGGTGGATTGGATGATGAACTCCCTTGAGAGAAAGGGCTTTGGATATATGATATAAGTTGAAACACACAAAAGCACTCTCTTCTTTCTCTACCAGCAACAATAGACAAGTCCTCTATATATAGGCAAAAGGTTCCAACGGATATAAAACGGTCACATTTATGACTGAGTTTGATATCATCGAGCAGGTTCGATATCATCGAGCGTATACTCTCGAAAGCATCGATGGTCAGTTCAATGACTTAAACTCAAAGTCATACGCTTTTGAAACCTTTTGCCAGATGGTCGATGAATCCAAACCATTGTCGATATCATCGGATTTCGAACTCCGATTCCATCGATGGTAGGTTCGATCTATCGACACTTGAAAAATTAGAGAGACTTGTCATGAAATATTTCAGGTTTTTAGGATATGATCGAGGGTCAGCCGATGTCATCGGAATTTGTATATCGATGATATTAAAGGTAGTGTCAATGCATCGATAAATCCAATAGATTTACCAGTAAACTCGCTGGACAGTTTGTGTCCAGTTTCGATGCAATCGACTCGGCCTCGATATCATCGACATATGAATATCGATTTCCTCGAATGACCCTCGATCAAATTTAAAACAACCTGAAATATCTGCTGAAAGAAATGCGCGCCCACGATCGATATCATCGATGAACTTCCGATCTTATCGATATTTGATTTCAGATCATATCGGAAGGCACATCGATATATCGAAGAAATTCAAAATTTTTTCTAAAAAGAAGGGGCGCCTAGAAACTGCCTGTCGATCTTATCGAGCCACTTTCGATGGGCTCGAGATTTGAGTATCGATGATATCGATAGGTGTATCGATACATTGATAATTCGTCCAGAGATGTTGTGAAGTTGTTGGACATATTAGGTCCTCTTTTCGATGGTATCGATGAAGCATCGAGGACTCGATAGCGCAGGTTGATCATATCGAGGGTGTTTCGATAAAATCGACAAGGCAAGAAAAACTTAGAGATTTTCCTATTTCGAAATAAGTTTTCTCACCTTAAAACCCTATGATTTTCTAACTCATTTTTAAGGGTTTTATTCACCTGGTGTTTTTGGGACATGGGATGTGAGGCTTAATATTTAACTATGATGAGCTTACATACATCCAGTTGAGGCTGACGCTTGAATAGATCTCCTATCAGGCTCTATAGACTGTTTCGACAAGAAAACAAATGTGTTTGATTTGGGGAAATTATCTTATTCAGGCATAACAATGGAAAAGTATAAAGACAATTATCACACTTTATTGATTCTGGATTCATTTACATCCTCTAATATCCCTTGATTATAAGATAGATTGTTCAAACAATACAAATTAATAATGTTTAAAGATTTGATCCAAATAGCAAATTCGGCAACATTTCATCAGGAGTTTCAGTCATCTCCTAGGACTTAAGAGGAATTGCTGATAATCTAATCAACCAATCTTCAAGGATATAGGAATTTTGGCAGCATTCTGGCGCTATTTTGATCATCTCCTAATACTTAGGAGGAATTGCTCTTCTGCTGATTTCTCTTCTTTAAACTTGAACAAAAGGAACTTGAAGATTTGAAGACTCTGGCCATTTCAGCAGCATGACAGCCCATTGCTGTTACAGACTGCAGAGCAGTCGGTTTGCACGGTCCCGCACAAAGGATATCGTTTGCGCGGGTTCGCGCAAACTGTAGGAGCCCAATGCTCATTTGCATGGGTCCACGCAAACTATAGGAGCCCAATGCTCGTTTGCGTGGGTCCGCGCAATCTGCTGGAGCCCAATGCCCCGCACCTTCGGTCTTCTCCATCGCTCCTCTTTCACTCTGAAATCTTCAAACCCCCTTATGAGAGAGGGAGTGGGGTATTTATAGACATCACACACGTGTGAAACTTTAGCTTCAGCGATGTGGGACAAAAATCACTTTCCATGCAGTCATCATATACTTTGCACGGGTCCGCGCAAACAATATGCTTTGCGGGTCCGCGCAAAGCGTTCTTCTCTCCTTCTCCTGCCTTGCTTCTCTCTAATACTTTGTTTTCCAATCTTCTTCTGCTTCAATCCTTTCATCACTTTTTCATGCCTCAACAAGTGCGATACCCCTGGAGCCGGAACTTTTCCCAAAATACCTAAACTACCCCCTTGAGCTAGAACTTTCCCAAAATACCTAAACTACCCCTTGAGCTGGAATTTTCCCAAAATACCTAAACTACCCCTTGAGCAGATCAGCACCATGGTGCTCTCTGACCATTGTAATGAGATATTTTTTTGTGCCTCAACAGTTGCCCCCTCGATCCTTCTTTGATTGATTCCTGAAATCAAATGGAGGATCGATCTTCCTCTGCCCAAAGAACTTGAATGAATTTGTAACTGAAGGATGACTGGATGATCATGCTTGCATAGAAGACTGGATGATCGTTCTTGTATGGAAGACTGAATGATCGCATTCAAATGGAAGACTTAAATGCTCACGCTCAAACGGAAGACTTAAATGCTCACGTTCAAACGGAAGGCTTAAATGCTTAGATTCGAACGGAAGACTTGACTGATTGCGCTCGAACGGAAGACTTGATTGATTGTGCTTAGACGGAAGATTTGATTGATGGCGCTCGAACGGGAGACTTGACTGATCACGTTCAAACGGAAGAGTTGATTGATTGCACTTGGATGGAAGATTTCATTGATGGCGCTCTAACGGAAGACTTGATTGATTGCGCTCGAATGAAAGACTTGATTAATTGCGCTCGAACAGATAACTTGAATACCCCCAGCCAATAGTGTCGAGCGGAAGCTTCATTAGAGAAGGTGAAGTTCTCTTTTCATCGAAACACATCTCTGTAACAACTGTGACGACTTTGTCTTTGAGCAACTTGATCAGAGAACTTTCTTTCAACACCATTGCTGGTGCAACGGTCTCTTTGATCAACTCCAGCGACTTTTTTCTTCAATTCTACAACGGTGTCTTTGATCAACTCCAACGACTTTTTTTCTTCAATTCTGCAATGGTGTCTTTGATCAACTCCATTGCTCTTATCGTAGCAACCTTTTTATTGTTTCCTTTATTCATGATCTGCATAATCCGATCTTTCAAATGATGATCTTTCCTGCCAGATTAATTGGGATTAGTATCTCAAGACATTATAACTCTTTCAATTTAGCCTTAAGAAGCATTGATAATTTTGAAATATGTATTGAAAACTTCTCTCTTTTAAGTTAATTGTGAGATTCGTAATGTGATAATGATTTAATCATTTCATCTTTGTGCTTGTCATCGTGCTTCACATTGCATTCTTTTGCTCATTAAATCGCACTCTTGGAGATATCATTTCCAGCTCCAAAGGTTCAATTGTTGAGTCGTTTCTAGCTTGTGCTCCTTAATATTTCTTCATAAACTTTTCCTTGGATCTTTAATAACTTTCCAAGGAATATATAAGTTACCGGTGATGATTCCGTTTGCTCCTTGTCTCTCTCAGATTTGATACTTGGAGTCTCGCGATATCATTATTAGGATAGCGAAGAGTTTACGACATTGGCATATAACTGAGCTTTAATATAGAGGCAACTTTTGAACGTTCACTTTGAGTCATGATTCTCAGTATATAAATTCCTTTGCTGCATATAAGAAATTATTAGAAAGACCAAGGCATAGATTGATTTGAAGACATAGGCATAAATTGATTCGAAGACCAAGGCATAGATTGATTTGAAGATATAGATCCTGCCCCCCTTCCCGGTCAATGTTGCATAAAGATTTCTTCAGAAGATAATATTTTCGAGGTGAAGCTTGTAGATATTCCTTGAAGAGTTGAACTTTTGAGTAGATAATTGCCAATATTTTAGTTGGCCTTTACTGTTGCTGTAATTTGAACCTGATTCAAGAGAAACGCATTTTTGCATATATATATATATATATATATATATATATATATATATATATTTCAACATTTAAAATTTCATCAGGCAATTGCATATTGGAGCATATCTAATTTCAAATGTGTATTCGCAGCATTTTGAATGCTACATGTAGTTTATGCTTTTGAGCAGTGGTGCTAGTGCACTTTGACTGGCCATACTTTGACTTGGACGAGACTGACCTTGACCTGACTTAACTTGACTCGACCAGACTTGACTAGTCTAGATTGAACTAGACTGGACTGGACTGGACTGAACTAGACTGACACTTACACACACAGTTTAAGCTCTTGAGTAGTGGAGCAACACACAGTTTAAGCTCTTAAGTAGTTGGAGCAATCACTAGTGAAAGAACACACAGTTTAAGCTCTTGAGTAGTGGAGCAATCACGGCCGTGAATTTAATGGGATTTACGCACAGGGTGCCCACAGTAACTCTCTAGAGTTCGCGGCGCTTAACCAGGCTACCTTTGACCAAACCCTAGGTCGTCAGTCTATCAATGAGAGGTCATCTTGCTTCAGAGACCTTCATGAGTTACTACCAGAAACAAGCCCAGGATATAGATTTTCAATGGGTACCAAATCCAGGGTCGTCAGTCCATCAAATGAGAGGTCATCTTGCTTCAGAGACCTTCATGAGTTACTACTGAAATCAAACCAGGGATCTAGGGAGTCATCCTGCTTCAGAGACTCACTTTTTCTTCGCCTGCAAGGTCGGACCCATTCACAGGAGGGCATTTTTCTCCATTCCCCGTGACGCTGTCGGAAGCTATACAGACGGCATGGGTCTTTTGTGACTGCTTCGCCAACTGCCTTAAATGATCATAGAGATAGGCCTTATGTGACTGCTTCGTTAACTGCCTTAAATGTTAAGCTACCATCGCTATCGTCACCTTTATATATGGTTGGCTATATAGTTTATTCCACCGCCAAAAGATGGTGAATCGATAATTGATATTTCGTCGCTACTGATAATGTTCTAGGAACATTTTATTATGTTTGAAATAGTGTATCAGCCTGGCGATGATAGCAATTTTGATAAGCGATTGATGACAACAGCGATGGTTGCTAATTTTACAATAATCATTGGTACTTACTGGTGGAAATTTTTTCGGCGTCGGCGATAATTGTCAATGCTTAGCAGCAATCTTTAACGCTTTGTAGCGATCATCAACGCTTGATAGCGATCATTAACGCTTGGTAGCGATCATTAACGCTTGATAGCGATCTTTGATGCTTGATAGTGATCATTGACGCTTGGCAGCGATTATCAACGCTTGATAGCGATTATTGACGCTTCACTTTTGGCAATGACTCAATATGCTTGAAAGCCTGTCTTGCTTTGATGATGACTTGATATGCTTAAAAGCGCTACTTTTGGCGATAATCATCGACGCTTCTCATTTGGCGATAACTTAATATGTTTGAAAGCCTGCATTTTATTCAAATACACAAAAGAAATACATTCTATAGTGAGAAATACCTTTCACAATTTTTGCTCACCTTTTTACTCACTTGTCTTGCCCCCTTTTGATTAGGAAGCATTGCTCTAGGAATCTTCGTAATCAAAATTACGATGTCGCGACCTTTAACAAATATACTGATGTCGTATTACTTCATATTGTTTGTTTAAGATTGGCATTGCTTCCAGTCTTAAGCCGGTCAGGCCCATGTACTTCTTTTATTTCATACACTTTCCTGATAGAGGTTTCACCTTTATCGATCATCTTTTGTAACTTGTTCTTCAAACCGAAACAGTTCTCTATTCGATGTCCGAGGGAACGATGATAGTGACAATAATCACCTTCTCCTATTTTCTTCATTTCCCTTGGACGTTTCAGCCGCGACAATCTAATCTTTTCGGTTACTAACAATTTGTTTAACATAGGGAGTATATCATCTTCTACAAATGAATACTTTTTACGATCCCTAGGCTGTGCAAATTCTTTCTTCATTTTCTTGGTCGTATGCTCAGTCATATTTCTTGTATCTGAACTTCCTAGCTCATTCTTCGCTTTTCTTTCTTCCTGAGGCATATAAATTGCATTTCTTCCATGGTTTGAAACCAACTGCCTTATATAAAAGTCAGACATTTTATCATTAATCCTTTCTAAATTGCAAGCTTCTTCAATTAAATCTTGAAATGTCTGTATATTTGAATTCGCGAGACTTGACCCAATATTTAGTTTCATGCATTCCATGCATAACTTAACTTGTTCTTTTCCTCTTTCACCAATCACAAGCGTGATGCCCCCTGAATCCTCCATCGATTAATGAATTCTCTGACCAATTCATCCTCTCTTTGGCGAATGGAAGCTAATCCATAACTAACTTCTTTAGAGGATAACTCAACAAATTCTGAATTATAACGAGAGTTTCTAAGTGAATTTATCACTGTCGGCCATCCCCTTTTCGCAACAGCCTTCCCTTTATCTTTCCCGTTCTTTGTCGGATATCTTGCAGATGTCATGTTCACAACGACTTTCTTGTCCTGTCCTTCATTCTTGTTCGTCACTATCTCACCTTGTTTTATCAATCGCTTTAGTATATTCTTTAATGTAAAACAATCTTCTGTACGATGCCTTAAACAGCGATGGTAATGACAATATTTTTCTTCATTAGTCATTTCGACTTCTTCTAGATATTTTGGAGAAGGTAAGCTGATAATTTTATCGACAAGCAATTGTTCCATCATTGGCAACATATCTTCTTTATTGAATGTATATTCCCTGTAGGAGTCGTATAGTCGCGGCCGCTTACCATTAACTTGATCTGAATCCTCTCTCTTCTTTGTTTCTCGTTTATTGTAAAAAATATTTTTTTTTTTTTCTTGATTAACAATATTTACCATTAATCTATTCGGTTCTCTTATTTCTGTCTTGATCCGAAAGACTGACATCTTTGTAGCCATCACTTCCAATGCGTGCGCTTTTGTTGCAAGATCTCGGAAAGTTTTTATATCAGTACTCATGAGCCCGAAAGCAATTCTCGGTTCCATAGAATTCAAGCACATGTTCACTTGTTCTTTCTCTTCTGGTAACTGTCTGCATGAAGCCCCCAAGGTCTTCCATCTATCAATGAATTTCTCCATAGGTTCATTTTCTCTTTGTCTAACAGAGGCCAATTCTGCAATATTGACGTCGCGTTCTGACGAGAAGAAATTGGATATAAACGCGTCTTGCATTTGTTCCCACGTTCTTATTGACTCGGGCATCAAACCAGAATACCATCGAAATGCTTTGCCTGTTAAAGAAAATCCAAATAACCGCAAACAATATTGAGGTGTCGTAGAGAAATTTCCCATGCTGGTGATGAAGTGCAAGAGATGCTCTTCTGGAGACCCATTTCCTTTAAATTTCTGAAAATCTGGTTGTTTGAAATTGGTTGGGAATGGAACATCTTCTATCTCTCTTGGATATGGTGTCCGGTACCTGAAGCAACCAATATTTACGCGCTCTTTTTCTAATCTGACAGCTTCTTCGACGACTTGTCTTACATCGTCTTGCATTACAGTCCTTGCGACTGGAACAAATCCTCTTGATCCTGCCCTATGTGGATGAGAGTGTTCAGGAGGGCTTTTATGTTCGTTTACTGCACCCGTTGCTGGTGGAGCTGCAATTTGGGTTACACTATGCGCAAGAGTTGCTAGTGCTTCCCTGAGATTTCTGCATTCATCTATTAGTGTTCTTTGCGCTTCAGCCATCTCATTAATATGATCTTCAGTGGATGGTAAGTTTTCCTAATTCATTTTGGCCATACGCACCGTGGCTTCTTTACTTTTTTATGAAGTCGTAGCTGGAGTAGAGCGAGAGGGTGGAGTATTGTCTGACTCCTGTGTATTCCTTGCGCTACCGATTGATTGGGGCGATACGAGCATCGGTGAATTTTTCTGAGGCGACACTAACATTGGCGAATCCATCACTATTGCTTTACCCTTTTGCTCTTTCGTCCACTTGACCCTTGAGGCGGTTAGAGTCGGAAAGTCACGCGTTGTTAATTGCGAGACTACTTGCTCAGGATAAATCGCAGGAGGAGCGATTTCAGAATTCTTCTTCGCTGCGTTACGCGTTATCGGCCTTCTGACTCTTGGTGTAAGCGGGTGTACTCTAGAGCTTCTTGCATTCTGTGCTCTTATTTTACGAGACATTACGGCAGTCCAGCTTTTATCTCCTTCCAGCGGTTGAGGTGAAGCGGATATGACATCAGATGTTGTTCGAATCGGTTTGTTTTTGCCCATAAAAATTCGAATCATGCACTCTGGAGATTGATTCGGTGCATACTCTATCATGAACCCGGTCGGAGTGAAACACAAGCCCACTGTCCTTTCAGAAATTGTCATTGGTCGTAATTTGTAGTTGTATTCGGAAACCTTCGATAATGAAACATACGTGAAGTTAGTATGCGAGGGATTAAGTAAACTATCTTAGAGATGAAGGGGAGGATGTTCCCACTGAGAGTCACCATTTTGGCGTCCATACAGACGCTAAAAAGTGATAAGAGTCTTACAACTTTCCCTAAGTAAATGTTGAATAAGATAAAAGTCCCCAGCAGAGTCGCCATTTTGTTTCGACAAGAAAACAAATGTGTTTAATTTGGGGAAATTATCTTATTCAGGCATAACAATGGAAAAGTATAAAGACAATTATCACACTTTATTGATTCTGAATTCATTTACATCCTCTGATATCCCTTGATTATAAGATAGATTGTTCAAACAATACAAATTAATAATGCTTAAAGATTTGATCCAAATAGCAAATTCGGCAGCATTTCGTCAGGAGTTTCAATCATCTCCTAGGACTTAGGAGGAATTGCTGATAATCTGATCAACCAATCTTCAAGGATATAGGAATTTTGGCAGCATTCCGGCGCTATTTCAATCATCTCCTAATACTTAAGAGGAATTGCTCTTCTGCTTATTTCTCTTCTTTAAACTTGAACAAAAGGAACTTGAAGATTTGAAGACTCTAGCCATTTCAGCAGCATGACAGCCCATTGTTGTTACAGACTGCAAAGCAGTCGGTTTGCGCGGTCTAGTGCAAACTGTAGGAGCCCAATGCTTGTTTGCGCGGGTCCGCGTAAACTGTAGGAGCCCAATGCTCGTTTGCGCGGGTCCTTGCAATCTGCTGGAGCCCAATGCTCCGCACCTTCAGTCTTCTCCTTCGCTCCTCTTTCACTCCGAAATCTTCGAACCCCCTTATGAGAGAGGGAGTGGGGTATTTATAGACATCACACACGTGTGAAACTTTAGCTTCAGCGATGTGGGACAAAAATCACTTTCCATGCAGTCATCATATACTTTGCGCGGGTCCGCGCAAGCGATATGCTTTGCACGGGTCCTCGCAAAGCGTTCTTCTCTCCTTCTCCTTCCTTGCTTCTCTCTAATACTTTGCTTTCCAATCTTCTTCTGCTTCAATCCTTTCATCACTTTTTCATGCCTCAACAGGTGCGATACCCCTAGAGCCGGAACTTTTTCCAAAATACCTAAACTACCCCCTTGAGCTAAAACTTTCCCAAAATACCTAAACTACCCCTTGAGCTAGAATTTTCCCAAAATACCTAAACTACCCCTTGAGCAGATCAGCACCATGGTGTTCTCTGACCATTGTAATGAGATATTTTTTTGTGCCTCAACATAAACAATCTGACTTAACACTCACGTAACTTGACAAACCAAGGCACTTTCATGTTTAAGTAAGATTCTTAAATAGAAGGCTGAGAGTATTTCATGCCTAACTGGGTCCATGACAACACTCGACGTCTTTTGAGTGAAGGAGGATTGGTTGGAGGGTTATCTGTCCATCAGAGGGTTAAACACCACTTGAGATCCTTAGAGTTAATTGAGGTTATGGCTGCAAATCAACCTGTTAATCAACCAGTGAATCAGCTGCAACCTCCACTTGTGAAAGTCTAGGATGAGAATGAAGTGCACCATGCATCCCCACCTCATACTTTTCGAGATTACTTACAACCGGCGGGGGTGAGCACCCCTTCTTGTATGGTTTTTTCAGGAAATACAAGAAACATGGATATCAAGCCTGGAGTGATCCAACTCATTCCAAAGTTCCTTGAACTTGAATCTGAATGTCCATACCTGCACTTGCAAGAATTTGATGAGGTTATAGCCACTTTATACTTTTCTAATCTGTCTGAGTACACGGTCAGGCTGAAACTCTTTCCTTTCTCCTTGAAAGAAAAAGCTAAGACATGGTTGCATTCACTACGTCTGCGATTTATTGCCACATGGAATGACATGATGAAGGAGTTCATATAAAAATTCTTTCCATACTATAAGACAAACACCATCAGTAAGTTGATCATGAATTTCACCCTAAAGGAAGAAACATTCTTTCAATGTTGAGAGCGGTTCAAGGATCTAGTCAGTTCATGCCCACAACATGGTTTTGAAATGTGGCACATAACAACTTTCTTCCATGATGGACTGACATCTTCCATGCGCCAATTCGTCAAGACGATGTGCAATGGGGAGTTCATGAACAAAAATGTTGACGAGATGTGGGATTATTTTGACAAAGTCATTAAAATCACACAATCATGGAACATCTCCCCAAAACCGAGCACCACATATATGCCTACTCAAGCAAGGGAGAGAGGTGGGATATACTTGCTGGAAGAAGATGATGATATAAATGCTAAAGTGGTTAGTCTCGCAATGAAGGTCGAGGCCATAGAACTTAAGAAGGATAAGGCTAAGGAAGTTGTTTGCGGTATTTGTGCATGCAACATACATACAACTGAAAATTGCCCAATGATACCTGCTTTTCAAGAGGCACTGAATGAGCAATCGAATTCCGTGAACAACTACCAAAGACCTTTCAATGGTCCAATCTCTAACACATACAATTCTAGTTGGAGAAATCATCTAAACTTTAATTAGAGGAATGGACAAACTGCTACTCCTCAAGGAAATCCTTAACCCATTCTTGAATCAATGGAAACATCAAGAGGATCAGGTCTAGAAACATATTCAAAACCAAGAGCTTATCAGTCAGAGTATATTGTAAACCCTTCACGACCTTTCAAAGGCCATACAAGGGTGTGAGACAAAAAATTCAATTAGGAAAAAAGGATTCTTCTAGCCTAACCTTTCCCCAATCCTAAACCGCAATATGAAATAAATGATCCAAGCTCTTCAAATCAAATGGAGCAAGCTAAGTCTATCACCACTCTTAGGAGTGGGAAGATAATTGACAAATCTATTCCGGTAAGGGTTGAAAAGTCTAAGGACTCGAAAGTAGATGAAACTGATAGACCAAGAAATACTCCACAAGAATTAGAATCAGAACTCCAAAGTAAGCCGATTGCACCATTCCCCCAACGGTTGATTGCACCAAAATCTCTCTCTAACTCTCAGGATATTCTAGAGGTGTTGAAACGAGTGAAGGTTAATATTCCTTTAATGGATGCGGTTAAACAAATACCTTCATATGCCAAATTCTTGAAAGACTTGTGTACGACCAAAAGACAGCAAAATATTTAAAAGAAAATCTTTTTAGTTGAAAAAGTGAGTGTCATCCTAAAGCAAGATGTGCCATAGAAATACAAAGATCCCAGTAGTCCAACCATTGCTTGCGTAATTGTGAATTAGCGCATTGAGCACGCACTTCTTGATTTAGGAGTGAGCGTAAATCTAATTCCTTACTCGGTCTACGAACAGCTAGGGTTGGGTGAATTGAAAACTACCTAAACCACATTACAACTAGCTGATCACTCAGTTCTTGTACCGAGAGGGGTAATTGAGGATGTGTTGGTCCAGGTTGACAAGTTCTACAACTCGGTAGATTTTATCATCCTGGATACTCAACCCATCGTGGGCATGAGCACTCAAATTCCAGTCATTCTTGGTCGCCCATTCCTTGCCACATCAAATGCAATCATTAATTGTAGGAGTGAAGTCATGAGTTTGTCGTTTGGAAATATGGCATTGGAGTTAAATATCTTTTTCAATGCGAGCAAATAGTTAGAGGATGATGACGATTCCCACGACATTAATATGATTGACTCTTTCTTGGAAGATAGAACACTTTTGACATTATCCTCTAACCCTCTAGAGACGTGCCTGACCCACTCCCATGACTTTGATGATAATGTGATTAGGGAGATGGGGACCATGCTGGATAACATGCCGGTACTTGAAGTTAACAAGTGGAGGCCACAATTTGAAGAATTGCCCCAAATTGATGTATTGCCTTTACCATCTAACCTCAAGGCACCGATGCTTAACCTAAAACTTTTTCCCTCTAATTTGAAATATGTCTATTTAGGTCAAGACAAGACATCCGGTGGTGATTTCTTCCCACCTTGAGCAAGACAAGAGAGTATGCTTATCTCTATTCTCATTGAGTATAAGGGAGCTCTTAGATGGTCGATTGCGGACCTCAAGGAAATTGACCCTTCGATTTGTACTCACCACATTTATGTAGAGGATAATGTGAAGATCTCCCAACAACCTCAACGTAGATTAAATCCAAACATAAAGGAACCATTTGAGGCCGAGGTTCTTAGACTATTGGATGTGGGTATCATATACCCTATATCCAATAGTCAATGGGTGAGTCCAACTTAAGTGGTTCCTAAGAAATCCAAAATCACCATTGTAGCCAATGCCAGCAATGAACTCATGCCAACTAGAGTTACGACTGGTTGGATAATGTGCATTGACTACAGGAAGTTGAATATCGTCACGAGGAAGGACCACTTCCCTTTGCCGTTCATTGATCAAATCTTAGAAAGGCTAGCTAGCCACTCGTACTATTATTTCCTTGACGGGTATTCAGGATACAACCAGATAGAGATAGCCCCTAAATATCAGGAAAATACCACATTCACATGTCCCTTTGTCACCTTTGCTTACCGAAGGATGCCATTCGGATTGTGTAATGCCCCCGCCACTTTTCAGTGATGCATGATGAGTATTTTTTCTGACATGGTGGGGCAATATTTAGAGGTCTTCATGGAGAACTTCTATATCTTTGGTCCATCCTTCAGCAATTGTTTGGAAAATCTTAAATGTGTGCTGAAGCGATGTAAGGAAAAGAATCTAGTATTGAATTGGGAGAAGTGTTATTTCATGGTTTGTAAGGGAATTGTCCTTGGACATATCATCTCGTCCATGGGAATTGAGGTAGATAAGGCTAAGATTGATCTTATCTCTAACTTACCTCCACTCAAGAACATACGGGACATGCGATCCTTCTTTGGACACGCTAGTTTTTACAAGAGATTCATAAAGAATTTTAGTCAGCTCTCCCATCCTCTATGTAATCTACTTCAAAGGAATGCACCATATGAGTGGACTGAGTAAGGTCAGGAAGCTTTCACTAAGCTCAAGGGCATGTTAACCACTGCACCTAGCATGCAACCATCCGACTGGAGTCTTCCTTTTGAACTTATGTGCAACGCATATGACTATGCTCTTAGGGTGGTTTTAGGTTAGAGAAAAGAAAGAAGCCTTAAATTATTCATTACACAAGTAGAACTCTAAATCTTACCCAAGAAAATTACTCTACTATGGAAAAGGAACTCTTAGCTGTAGTGTTCGCTTTGGACAAATTTAGATCCTGCTTATTCAAATCCAAGATCATTATTTACACAGATCATACGGCGCTCAAGTATCTTCTTTCTGAGAATGATACTAAGCCCCGTCTGATAAGATGGATCCTCCTACTCTAAGAATTCGATTTGGAAATAAAAGATAAAAATGGAGTAGAGAATGTAGTGGTTGACCATCTTTCCCACCTTAATCTCTCTGATTATCTTGAAATGACACATAAATGACATGTTTCTTGATGAACAATTGTTCAAAGGCTCCCATTCACCTTGGTTTGCATGTATTGCTAATTATCTTGTTACAGGTTTCATGCCAACACATTGGACTGCGCAAGATAAGAAAAAATTCTTTTGGGATGATCCATATTTGTTTAAATATTGCTCAGACCAAATCTTAAGGAGATGTGTGCCACACAATAAACACTAAAGTGTTACCTCCTTCTGTCATTCTCAGGCCTGTGGTGGTCACTTTTCTGCTAAAAAGACCACGGCCAAAATTCTGCGGTGCATCTTTTACTGGCCCACTATGTTCGAGGACACTCATGAGTTTTGCAAAGCTTGTGAGCATTGTCGGAAATTGGGAGCATTATTGTAATGCTCCGTACTTTCCCATACTCGGGTGTTACCGAGTAACCCAACTAAGTATAAGTACAAACCTAGCTTAAACAATCATTCAAGTACATTCTAGTATAAATTTGACCATTGAAAACAATCGCCACCCATATATCAAGATGTCCACCCGTTACTATTCAAGAAGGACCATCGAATTGTTAGAAAAACCTATTTTTTAGGATTTCAGTTTCATAGGCAAATAAATATAATCGACAATCTTAGAATTAGAAGTTTGAACCACGAGGTCCACCATTCCTTAAATCCACACCGTCCTGTCAATCGCTATAATACATGATTTCCCTAATCCAACCATTAGATTATAAAATAAATCTTTAGGTTGCAAATAGACAACCATAGGAACCATTAAAATCATTCAACATGGACTATGAAAGGCCCTGACCTTAGTTCATCTTAAATTAAAATCCAAATCGTTAGATCCACCATTTATCAGGTAACGTCACTCAATGTTGAAATCCATTACATACCCAAATAATCCAACCATCTGATTATAGTAACAACCATTAGGTGTCTTATAGGATCAACTAAGAATCCATAGGAACCGTGAAGGTCGGATTCGAAGATGACCCAATGTAACATCCCGAAAAATCGAGGGTCGAGTAGTAACTCAACTCTCGAGTTCCAGAACATCACTTATGCAACAAAATGAATGATGATTGAATGTTGTCTGTAATAGAGCATTGAACATGAGTGAGATTAAGCCAAAATAGCATATCATACTCCAGAGACAGTTAAATTGCAAGCGGAAGTCTGTGATATATATATAAAATATAAAAACTATGGTAAGTCGCTAGAGTGTGATAAGGTTACCAGGTTAATGAATTACAAGTACAATTCAAATTATACCAAATGTGTAGTGTCATCTAGTCAACATCCCTGTAATCCCGTCGATCAAGACACGGCTCACGTGAAACCTTCAGCATAGCATATACGAACAAGCATCATTGTCATCATAAAGGTCCGGCTCCGCCTCAAGAGTAGTGTCGCCATCTGCAATCAGACAAAGTCTGGTGGGTGTTCGGAACACTGTCCCGTAACGGGGGAGTGAGTAGCTAACTCAGTGGAATAATAAAGTATAGGTTAACATGTTATCAACTCAGTCAAGCAGTAATGATAAAGCAGTACAATCAAACACTCCTAACTACTCTTATTAATGCAAGTATAAATGCATTCATGATGTATGCCCTCACCACAACTCCCTCGTGCGACACCATCTTACGTTCGAGGCATGCTTGCATTCCTCAGTGCTCCACATCTTCCAGGCACATGCAATGCATGATGAGCATAATTACCGAGTTGTTATTAGTCCATTTCAAGCAGCATGGTTGAGAAACTAAGGTACCTCTCTTGTATCATTCCCAAACATGATCCATTATGGGGTCGTCAGTCCTAGTTAATCTCAGACGATGGTGTGTTTTCTAGGTCGCTGCAAAGGCTGTCAGGGCTGTTACACACAAAGGTCACACCACTCCCCTATCACCTTTTTAACGATTCATCACTATACAGATACAGGCCTAGTTTCATACTCTATATACTGCGGCAAAACTCGTCACCTCGCCGCAATTCAGAGTATGCTCGAGGTCACTACAAAGGGCTGTCAGGGTTGTTGCTCTCATTCGTTGCACCACTCCCCCATCACATTATCAATGTAGGCCGACAGCACGAATATAGTGTCCCATACCACCATAATCAGCTCACGAGTCTGGTTGTTCACTGGTCACTACGGGGAGGCACATGGTCCAAGCGTAGGCCGACAGCTTGACCACGGTGTCCCATACCACCGTGCCCGGCTCATGAGTCTTAGTGGATCGAGGTACCATGGTTAAAAGGGATTTCACTGGTAAGTTTGGTACTCTAGGTTCAAGCAGTAGCATCCAAACATGGTGAACATACATAAGACAGATCGGGTTGCTTGACGAGCTCGGCTAGATCGAGCGCACAACAAGTTGAACGATATGAAGAGCATAAGCACTTCGTGTGGCCAACCACTATCGCCAACCGAAGTACGACTCGGGTTCGTCGAACACATCTCACGTGGCGAATGAAACTCAGCCACGAATTCGATCTCGTTGCCGACTGCCTGGACTATAATCATAGTCCCAAACACAATCAATTACAGATATTTAAAGCAGTAATGGATCAAAATTCAAATCAGACAATCAAAGACTGATATTATCCGTTTAGGGCTGCCAAGGCTGTTGCACGCACTCGTTGCTCCACTCCTCCATCACCCAAGACAGATCATACAACGTAAACATGAATTTAAACATATGCATTACATAGATAAAATCATACAATCAATTGAGCATGTTATGAAGTACAACATGAGCATGAGTTTGTACATATTCAATTCCTAATCACACAGCTATCCAAGGAAATCATACACATAGTTAAAGGAGTTGACAATCATATCTCAACACCCTTATACATTACAATTTACTAACTACTACTTATTCAAACATTTCAACAAACACTTTAGACTACATACATCAACATACATGACATATGTTGACAACATGGGTATTAGGCCAAATCCTTTCACTAGGGAGTTACCCCAATCATAACACGCATACACCCACGACGGATAGTCATGGCAAGCAGGAATCCAAGTTCCATATTCATTCATTCATTTCCACAAACACTTGGGCCACACATTTTAATATAAGTAGTGTATATTGGTCGTGGCATGACTTAGGGCAAATCCTTTCGTCAAAGGGGTATCGCCAATACAACAATCATAAATCCATGACAATTAGTCATGGCGAGCATGAATGATAATTCTATACTCATTCGGTCATTCTCACAAACACTTAGAATACACTATTTTAACATACATAGTGTATATTAGCAAAAGCATGTATTAGGGCGAACCCTTTCGCAAAACAAGTATTTTATCCATATATAACACATTAATACAACAAATAATTATGGCAAACACATTTCCAATTTTTATACGTATACGGTACTTTCTACAGATACCTAGAGTATGTAAAATTCCATATTCTTCATCTTTAATCGAAACGGAAAACAGACAGCACTTTGTACATGTGTAATTGCATGCAGATCATGAATCTATCATTATCTGACATTGAAAGTGTTGAGAACCATAACCTATACACCTAAAGTCCGCACCTTTTGTCGTAGAATCGTAACGAAGTCGATAGGTTTGCTAAGCTTTTGTATATGGCAGTTTGGCAACCTATGTAATTAAATAGGTTAGCTATTTCATAACCTACAACTATCAAAATCCTAAATCAGTTTAGGGTTAGGGTTTCATACTTAGAAACGACGCCAGAATCGCTGGGAAAGCGATTAAAATGGAGTGGTGGAGCGCGTGGAGCGGCAGGGAAGCATGGCAGGGAGATTCTCCCACATCTCTTACACTTTCTCTCTCTTTTCTCTCTTCTCCCTATAGGGTTTCTCTCAAATTTGTATGGCTGTAATGAGAGAGGATTTAAGGTCCTTATATAGCCTAAAACTCACCGAAATAGACTCCAGGTCAAAGTATACTTAGGTTATAACCAAAGCGGACCTGTTACAGCTCAACGGAGGACTTCTAGCTGGCCTTCTTGAGCCAAAGATCGGACTTAAGCTCACTAACACTGGATCTACGTACTATTAAGTTTTTGTTCCAGTAGGGTTCTCAGATCACGCGTGGCGGACCAGTTTCAGTTCAACGGTCAGCGGATCTCGATCGGAGATTCCTAGTACATAGATATGTGTGTGAAATTTCCCCTGATCCGAGGGTGTAATTTGGTTTGATTCTGACAGTCTGCTTGCTTAATACTGATCCGCAAGCAAGAGGTGCCAGATTATTATTTGAGATATCTTAATTTGAATTAATTTCACATTTCTCACATTCTTCACTCAGAGCTCAAGCGAATAGCGCTGGGACACTATCTAGATTTGATTTCCGAGATGGTTGTCAAGCCCAACAAGGCGGTCCTAATTCCTTAACTTCGTGTTAATCGGACTTCCGACGTGCGGTCCAAATCTGATACGGAGTTTCGAGATGCTCCCGAGAGCAGCCGGGTAATGAGATTGATCCTAGATTTTAGGGTAACCTACCATCAATGATTATACAAGTTTTGGGTCTTGCAGATCATATTTAAAGTGATTGGTACTAATTTCACAGGCACTATAGTTTAACACTAGCTAAATCTCGCCTAATTTCTAAAGGATTTAGTCCTGTATGATTTTTGTTTGAGGTGGTACCTGGGCCTTTGTAGTTTGTATATAATGTGATGCAAGTTATAATACTTAGCTAGTTTAAGATAGTGTCTAGGGTGAAAGTACTTAGAAAATTTAAAGAACAAGGTGGTGAAGGGTGGGATTTGTGAAGGAAATGGGTTAAGGAGTGATTTTAGACTGTGATATTCAGTTCTGACAAGTTAATAAGGTGTTAAGATTGACCCATTGCCTAAGGACGTCTAATTCCAAGTTGGCAAAAATCCGGGATGTTACAATCTACCCCCCTTAAAACAAAATTTTGTCCCCGAAATTGGCTAGGGGTAATAAGGAAAGATTTAATTATTTCTTTTGCCTAAGTTTTATTGATTTCGAATTTCTACGTGTGGTAGGGTATATACTAGCCTGGTTCATTTTAGTCTACCCCCCTTAAAACTTATTTCTTTACCCATTTCTTTTATCCTGATGGTTTGCTACAATGGATTTCTTTACCTATTTGGAGTCTTGACTACAATTCCCATTTATTTAGGTAAGATAGCTGTTTTCATGGTTTGACCTGCACGGAGAGACGGTTATAGTGGGCTTGATCCCGATACATCGATCATCTACTGGGCCAGGGTAGAAAGCTCATCGCATCCCTTACGAATCCTAGTGGATCCTGGTCTTTTGCTCGGCCAAGCAGTGAGTCCATTGGTAGTCGCCTAGGATTGAGAATTGGGTCAAACAGCGAATGTTTCATTGTTGTATGTTTCAGTAACTCTGTAGACCGATCACTCTAAAAACTTAGGGAATGCCCATCATAGAAAGGTTCAAAATTTCTATTTCTAAGGTTGCCCTTTAGGTCTTAGTATAGGAGAGTCCTCATCTTAAGTCATGTCTATGGTAGTAGTTAAACTCGTAGTCATTATTAGGCCCTTTCTTTAATATGAATTAGTTTAATACTTGAACCCTAATTGCTTTACATTCTAAGGGAGATTCAGATCCTATTAGTGACCTATCTTTACGTACAGTCTGGATCAATTCCATTCGATCCAGGGCCAGTGGGGCAAGGGTCCACCACGTTTCCGCTGCGCCACCCAGATCAAAGAGGTGTATTAGGTGATCTAACTAGATTGGGCCTAAAAGGAAAAATCTCTATTGGCTATATATTCTTACACTTCTCAAAAACGAAGTTATAAACTTTTGGTTGTAAGCGGTCGAGCCAACACGGAAGGAAAGTTGTGTAGTGGGTCAGAATCGGATACATGGATCTTCTGCCTAGCTAAGACAGAAAAGTGTCGTATCAGTTCTTAATCCTAGTTGATCCCGACCCTCTGCTTGATCAGAGCATAGAGTTCATTGATAACTACCAGGATTGAGAATTCAATTCAAACCGCGAATACCTCGCTTATATATATAGTTCTATACTCCGTGTTCCCGATTGTAATAAGTCTTTGGGAAGGCAATTCTAAGGGATGTATTGATTTGACCTAACATTAAATCCAATGGACATGTAAGTTTTCTCTGAGCGTGAATAGTTTCTACGTTAAACAACCTTACTAGGAGTTATTAAAGAAGCCTATGAGTATCATGAGGATTTCAACGAAGGAACGAGGTCTCGCTCCTACCTAATCAAACCAACTTACTAAGTCTATCACTCAATTATCTTAGCATTTTTAGTCGTTTACATTTCTTAGTCTAATCAGCAGCCTAGGCTCAACTTATGAGTAGCGGTAATCCACTAGTTGTAATCTAAAGTCTATGCTTATACACCAGATGATTTTATACCCTTTCTAATAGAAGAAATTGTTTTATCGGTTAGGATCAAAGTTGTCTGATTGGAATTGGGTTACCTGAACTCGAATTTAACTATGCACGAGCATTTCACACATGTTCATACTAGCTAAGAAGATCCTGGGGTTTACATTATTAATTTGTTGGATTTCTTATACGGTCAGGTCCGTCGAAAACTAGGAGCACCGCCCTAGGTCCAAAACTCTAAGGGTCATTAAATGGGATTGCATTTCTAATCCTACCTCGGGATTGGAAGTGGCATGGTTGGTAGGAGGGTGGGTGGGGATTAATTTTATAGGCTTTGGAAAATGAGTCTTATGTGGGAAAGTGTGAGATGGGATTTCCAAATCCCATGATGATGAATTTCTAAGTGAAATTTGAAAGGAAATCTCGGAAGTTACCTTTAATTGCATACATTTCAAATATGGTGTTGGAAACCATGGGATACACTCAATCTAGGGACCCTACCTTACACATATATTTATTATTATTTTTACAATTTCATCCACCTTAAACTCACCTAATGGAATTTGGCCGAACGGGCCCTAAACGTCCTCAAACATCTAAAACATTCTACCAACTACTACACCCATCAACATGAAAATAAAAGCATCATAAGATGGTAACCCATGCAAACTACAAGACAACAATATAGATGATTAGGCCCCCAAGAAAAAGGCCGTATAAGCTCGGATAGAGACATGGAAAATGAGGATAAGGAGAAATGGGGGCTGGAGTTTTTGGTTCTCTATGAGTTTGAACCTCAACAGGGATTGTGAAGGCCCAAAAGACAATGATTGAAGATGAAAAATGGAAAGGTAGGATGGGTTAGGGTAGGGGGTAGGTACTGCTGTGAACGATGGAAGGGTATAGGTTGTGATAGAAAAAGATGGAATGGGCAATTGGAGGGACGGTTGGAGAGAGAAAACATAAATTTTGAAGGAAAGGGAGAGCTTGGAGGGGTGTTTGAGAGAGAGAGGGCAAAACATACATGAAATAGGGGCCCTCGCACAATTCCGCGGACCCCACACATGTCTTGGGGTCTGACCGACCCTGACCAGCCCCGGCCCGACCATCCTGGCCCAACGGGACCGCGGGCAGTGACCGCGGTTCCACCGCGGTCCCTTGGACTGTTTTGGTGGTGATTCTGCCCAGTGAACTTGAAACGGACGTATCTTGTAAAAAAGGATGAGTTATTTGACGTGCAATATATGGATTTGGGGTAGAAGGAGCTGATATATCCAAATAACCTATTTAATTTATGAGATTACATAATATTAGTGGTCTAAAACCCATTTTACTCATATATTTACTATTTACAGTTAATTTTTGTTTAAGTATTGTTCTTCATCATTTATACTTTAGGTTTAGTGTTTAATATGAAATTCCTAAGAAAATTTTAAACAATAAGGTGGCAAAAGGTGAGATTTTGAAGGAATTGGATTTAAAAAAAAAAAAGGGTTTAGGCTTTGAGATTAAGTGTAAGGTGTTGTGGTCAACCCACAACCTAAGGACATTCGTTTCTAGGGAACGGCTCAAACCTGTTGACTGACGGCCTAGAAGTGATTCGGGATCGTTTCGCGTGATCATGGGTGTGTATGGGCCTAATCTCAGCGGTCGATTTCTGTCAATTTCGCCATTTGGCGAATTTGGAAAATCCTAAGTCTATTTCTACGTTCCGTCGCTCCCTCCTAAGTCAGAGTGCGTCAGATTGCGTCATGTGACCATAACCCAAGTCCGGTTTAATCCAAACCATGCTCTGATACCAACTGTAACATCCCGAAAAATTGAGGGTCGAGTAGTAACTCAACTCTCGAGTTCCAGAACATCACTTATGCAACAAAATAAATGATGATTAAATCTTGTCTGTAATAGAGCATTGAACATGAGTGAGATTAAGCCAAAACAACATATCATACTCCAGAGACAGTTAAATTGCAAGCGGAAGACTGTGATAGATATATAAAATATAAAAACTATGGTAAGTCTCCAGAGTGTGATAAGGTTACCAGGTTAATGAATTACAAGTACAATTCAAATTATACCAAATGTGTAGTGTCATCTAGTCAACATCCCTGTAATCTGGTCGATCAAGACACGACTCATGTGAAGCCGTCAGTATAGCATATACGAACAAGCATCATTGTCATCATAAAGGTCCGGCTCCGCCTCAAGAGTAGCGTCACCATCTGCAATCAGACAAAGTCTGGTGGGTGTTCGAACACCGTCCCGTAACGTGGGAGTGAGTAGCTAACTCAGTGAAACAATAAAACATAGGTTAACATGTTATCAACTCAGTCAAGCAGTAATGATAAAGCAGTACAATCAAACACTCCTAACTACTCTTATTAATGCAAGTATGAATGCATTCATGATGTATGCCCTCACCACACACTCCCTCGTGCGACACCATCTTACGTTCGCAGCGTGCTTGCATTCCTCAGTGCTCCACATCTTCCAAGCACATGCAATGCATGATGAGCATGATTACCGAGTTGTTATTAGTCCATTTCAAACAGTAGGGTTGGGAAACTAAGGTACCTCCCTTGTGTAAGTGCTCTATTTTATATCCCTGTTTGTTGTCAAATTTGTGGTGCCAAAATCACTGTTATATATCTTGTATAAGTGAAGCTCTCTCAAAGATCAACATTCATGAACAAGCAAAGCTCACGAGTATAAAGATCAAACTTGAATGCAAGAACTACTCACAAGACATGACTCTAGCTGCAAGACTTCAAGAAGAGTACAAGGCAGTTCATAAAGAACTCAAGACACTTTCAAGATTGAGCTACATCAAGATTTCAAGATTGAACTACATTAAGACTTCAAGGCTCATACTTCAAGGTCACTAGTTCCTAATGTTTCAATGTCCTTACTTCATGGTTAAGGTTTGACTGACCTTAGGTTGACCTTAAAAGTAGGTCACTTTGGATACATAAATCGAAAGTTTATTTTACATAAGTTTGGTCTGTTCTACGACTAGTCCTAGGCCTTCTTCGACTAGTCCTAGAGTTGCTTTGACCAGTCTAAGAAATTCCTCGATCAGTCGTGAGTTTGTTACAAAAATCGGATAATTTCTGTTAGGCTTCGACTAGTCCAAGAGTCTGTTCAACCAGTCGAAGGAACAGTGTCGACTGCATCTTCGACCAGTCGAAAGTCTTCGACTCAAAGTCCAGCGATGAATTTTAAGTTCTTCGACCAGTCGAAGGAGACCTTCGACCAGTCGTAGAACGGTCAAAGCTTATCGCGCCTGATTTTTCAAATATTTGTTATTGCTTCGACTAGTCGAAGAGCTCTCTAGACCAGTCGAACACGCGATCTGCTCACCTATAAATAGAGCACGAATCTCAGAAGAAATCATCGAATTAATTAATCCATTCAAGCCAATCTTCGTCGAACTTCTGAGAGATAATTTTGTGCTCCATCTAAGCTAAGTGTGCTTATTTAATATTCTCTTTCCTTAGCTTTATTTAATTGATTTTATTTCTGCTATTCCAATCTAATTTGATAAGAGGAATTGTTATTCCCTTTCTTTGGAATCAAAATCAATTAAGGCAAGCCCTACTTGGTTTAAATTTAAAATCTATTAGAATTAGAACCATTGTAATTGAGTACTGGACATTGAACTTGGACATTCAATCATCTACTCTGATTTGGTTCTACTAGGCTGCTACAACGAAAGTGATAATCAGGTATTTTACGTTTAATTGTAAATTCGTTTCTGTTTTGGTTTCTTTCAAGATTTGCCAGAAAAATCTTGTTGTATTGGTTATCTGAGGAGAGCCAGGAAAACTCAGAAGTGGGGTTATTTTAATTGTGTAAGCCCACAGACAAAGACACAATTGTAAAGGTTTTGGGTGAACCTGGGAAAACCTATTTTGTTAGTGAACGCTAATATCCCCTGTGTGAGGATATTAGGAGTGGAGTAGCATTTTGTGTGGCTGTTGTTTAACAGTTGGTGAACACACAGGCGAACCACTATAATCCCTTGTGTTGTGGTTGAATGATTTATACTTCTAATCTTTAATTATTCTTTTGTGGGATGTATGTATGGTGGTGAATGTTGTAATCATTTAATTGAAGCATTGTGAGAATTTTGTAATAGTTTAGAATTTATTTTCTGCTATTCCTTTATCAGCTTGATATTCAATTTCCTTTAAAAGTTGTTCCAGCAAGGTTGCCCTGCCATTTTTATGGTGTATGGCTGTCCCTAGAACAATACATTTGTGATTACAATTTATTTCAATTCAGTTTGTATTTATTTCTATATTCCTCTTTGGTTTGAGATTTGATACAAAGATCTTTCTAGAAATAAGGTTGTCCTACCATAAACTCTGGTTTTTGGTGAAAGGTTGTCCTTAGAACAACATTTGTATCAACCTCTCAAGATCTAAATTTTGAGGTTGTTTCACTTTCCTGCATTGTGATATACTTTGGCTATCATATTCTTTTTAATTCCGCTGTTATAAGTTTTATTAGGCATTGTCCTATTCACCCCCCCCCCCCCCCCTCTAGGACATATAGCTAGGCCTTTTCAAGTGGTATCAGAGCCTAATAGCTCTTTTTTAATTCTTGGATTTAATTCCTGAGCTAACGATTTAAGCTATTTAAGATGTCAAATTTTGATAGCCTTTCAGTCACAAGGCCTCCACCCTTTGATGGCTCCAACTATGCCTATTGGAAAGTCAGAATGAGGATCTTCCTCAAATCAATGGATGAAAATGTGTGGCAAGCCACAGTGACTGAATGGAAACCTCCTATCATGGAAGTTACTAGGGTTGATGGTTCAAAATCTATGAAAGTCACACCATATTACCAATGGACCACTCTTCAGAAAAGTGAGAGTAGTGCTAATGCTAAAGCACTAAATGCAATTACTTGCGCACTCTCACCGGATGAGTTCAAAAGAATCATTTCCTGTGATACTGCAAAGCAAGCTTGGGATATATTAGAAATGACACACGAGAGTACTACAATTGTCAAAAAATCTAAAGTCCAACTCCTCACAACTAGATTTGAAGAAATTCATATGGAGGAAAATTAAATGTTTATGGACTTTTACACTAGATTGAATGACATTGTACACTCAATGTGGGGTCTTGGCGATAAAATCCCGAAAGTAAAGTGTGTGCAAAGATATTACACTCACTTCCTGAACGGTTCAATTCTAAAGTAACCGCGATCCAGGAACATCGTGATACGGATAATATGAGGGTAGAAGAACTAGTTGGTTCTCTACAAACCTACGAGTTAAACTTTAAAGCTCCTAAAGGTAAATCTATCGCACTAAAATCTTCTAAATATAATTCAGAAGAAAATTCTGATTCAAAAGATGATATGACTCTTTTAGCTAAGAAATTTTACAAGATTTTCAAAAGCAAGAAAAGGGTTGATTTTCAAAAATCGAATGATAAAAAGAAGTTTAGACCCAAATCTCGAAAATCTTTGAAAGATAGTCAATGTTACATCTGTCAAGAATATGGGCACTTAGCAAATAGATGTCCTAAAAAGGACAAACCCAAGAAGAAGGGTATGTTGGCTACATGGGATGAATCATCTGATTCTGAAGCTCCTTCTGAATCAGAAGATTCTGAAACTGAGTTGGGCAATGAGGTTAAAGCTCTTATGACTCTAGCAAAATTCACATTTTCAGATAATGACTCAACAAGTGAAGAAAATCTGAGTAGTGAATGTGAAAATGAAGATGATCTTCAAGACGCTTATAATGCCCTATATAAGGAAAGTTGTAAAATTGCTGTCAAACTTAAACTTCAAAAAGAAAAGTTTTCTAAACTCAAAGAATGTTTTGAATCACTTGTCTTAGAAAAATCACAAATTTCAGATTGTTTTGAAAAATCAAAATGCGATTTCGAATTCAAGAACTCCCTAATTATTGATTTGAAATATGAAATTAAGAAACTCAAAACTGAAGTATCTTCTCTTCTGAGTCTAAAGGACATATGGAAATATGCCCAAGGAGATCCAAAGTTAGAAAAACTTTTATCTGGATCAAGAAAATGTGGCGATCTATCCGGGTTGGGCTATGATAAAAATCTACCTCCTAAACAAAAGTATACTCCTCCTATGTTTGTTAAAGGAGAGTCCTCAAACTCAAAAGGGAAAAGTACTTATCAAGATTTTCTAGAAATTCAAAAACTTTTCAAAAACCTAGAAGCAGCCATGTCAACTTTAATCAGAAACAAATCCACTAGCTGAAAAGATAGTTGATTTACTCAAGGAGCTCTTAAAATCTAACTCTATAGGTCATTCATACAACTATAAACAAAAGAAGACCAACTATGTTCCTAAACCCAAAACTGTTTTGAAATGGGTTCCTAAAGTTGCCTGCTTGGTTGCTCACACTGCTTTCAAAGAAACAAGTCATTCAAAGTGGTACCTAGACAGTGGATGCTCCAGGCATATGACAAGTGACAAAGCTTTATTCACGGATCTGAAAGATATGACTGATGGTTCAGTCACACTTGGTGATGGTAGCAACTGCAAGATTATAGGCCAAGGTACGGTTCAACTTTTTAATCTTCCTGTGTTTAAAAATGTCTTATATGTTGAAGGCTTAAAACATAACTTGCTTAGTAAATCTCAAATATGTAATAATAACCATAGTGTTCGGTTTTCTAATCAAAGCTGTGAGATATTAAACAATAAGGGTTCTGTAATATTAACTGGACGTAGAACGTCTGAAAATTGCTATATTATTAGCGAATCCAGCTCATCTAATCAAACATGTTACATCGTCCATACAGACGAGACTGATTTATGGCACAAACGTCTTGGACATGTACATTATCGAAATTTATATAGATTGAGCAAACGAGAACTTATAAGAGGTTTACCCAAACTTCAGAAATTAGATAAAATATGTGGTGCGTGCCAGATAGGTAAACAAACAAGGAACTCACACAAAAAGGTGAATTCAAATACCACATCAAGACCACTCGAACTCCTCCACATGGATCTGATAGGACCTACCAGAACGGAAAGTCGTGGTGGGAAAAAGTATATCCTGGTAATAGTGATGACTTTACCAGATTCACTTGGGTAGTCTTCTTAAGGGATAAATCTGAAACCCTTGAAGAAGTAAGAAAAGTTTTCAAAAGGATTCAAACTAAAAAATCTTCTCAAATCAGTAAAATTCATTGTGATCATGGATCTGAATTTGAGAATAGCAATTTTGAGAAGTTCTGTACCAACCAAGGAATATTACATGAATTCTCTGCTCCCAAAACTCCACAACAAAATGGAATTGTAGAAAGAAAGAATAGGGTGCTTCAAGAAATGGCTAATGTCATGTTGAATAGCATGAAGCTCTCTAAAAATCTTTGGGCTGAAGCAGTCAACACAGCTTGCTATATTATTAACCGAGTCTACACTAGCAAAGATAATAATAAAACGGCTTACGAATTGTGGTTCAATAAAAAGCCTACTGTTAAATACTTTCGAGTTTTTGGCAGCAAGTGCTATATGTTACGTGATCGTGAAAATTTGGGAAAATTCGATACGAAAAGTGATGAAGGGATTTTTCTAGGATATTCCTTAAACAGTCGATCTTATAGGGTTCTGAACAAAAGAACTGGTGTGATTCAAGAGTCCATTAATGTTGTCATTGATGATCACTTAAACACGCCAATCTCTAATTCAGATAATGATGAAGTTCTAATCATTGATAAACTCGATACTTCATCGAATCAGACTGATTCTGAGTTAAGGACTGTTAAAGATCATCCAACCACACAAATTCTTGGAAATCCTCTCACCGGTGTTCGCACCCGTAGACAACTTGAGGATATATGTAATTATGTATGTTTTACATCCCAAATAGAACCATCTAATGTAAAAGAAGCTCTTGCTGATGAGAACTGGATTGTTGCGATGCAAGAAGAACTTAACCAATTCGTAAGAAATGATGTTTGGTGTCTCGTACCAAGACCTAAAGATAAACACATCATTGGAACAAAATGGATTTTCAAAAATATGTCTGACGAATGTAGAAATATAATTAGAAACAAGGCTAGACTAGTGGTACAAGGTTATACTCAAATTGAAGGGATTGATTTCGATGAAACTTTTGCACCAGTAGCATGTCTTGAATCTATCAGACTATTTATATCCATTGCATGTTTTAGAAAGATAAAGATCTATCAGATGGATGTGAAAAGTGCTTTTCTAAATGGCGATTTACATGAAGAAGTCTATGTTAAACAGCCAATGGGTTTTGAAGATCCCAAAAATACTGATTATGTGTATCGGCTTAAAAAGGCACTTTATGGATTAAAACAAGCACCTAGGGCATGGTATGAGAAACTAACGAAATTTCTTTTAAGTCATAATTTTCAAATGGGATCTGTTGATAAAACTCTATTTGTTAAAAAACATAATGATCATATCTTAATGGTACAAATTTATGTTGATGATATCATTTATGGATCAACTTGTACTGACTTGACTACTGAGTTTGCAGATTTGATGAAATCATAGTTCGAAATGAGCATGGTTGGGGAATTGACTTATTTCCTTGGATTACAAGTAAAACAACAACCTGAAGGAATATTCATTTCTCAATCTAAGTTTGCTTTGAATCTAATCAAGAGATTTGGATTTGAGAATGACAAGAATTTCGATACTCCTATGACTACTACCCTGAAACTCTCAAAAAACTCTAATGGTAAAAATGTTGACTCAAAACTTTATCGGAGTATGATTGGTAGTTTGTTATATTTAACTGCTAGTTGACCTGATATTTCTCTAAGTGTTGGTATTTGTACAAGATATCAATCTAATCCAAAAGAATGTCACTTGATTGCTATCAAGCGAATTATTAGATATGTCGCAAGTACTGTAAATCTTGATCTTTGGTATCCTCATGAGACTAGTGTCCAATTAGCTGGGTACTTGGATGCTGACTGGGCTGGTAATTTTGATGATAGAAAATCAACCAGTGTTGGTTGTTTTTACATTGGAAATTGTCTAGGTTCCTGGTTTAGTAAGAAATAAAATTCTATATCACTTTCAACAGCTGAAGCTGAGTATATCGCAGTTGGTAATGCATGTACACAGCTTGTTTGGATGCAACGAATGCTACGTGATTATGGAATTAAACAGGATTCTATGTTATTACATTGTGATAATTCCAGTGCGATAAATATTTCAAAAAATCCTATTCAGCATTCTCGTACTAAGCACATTGACATTAGATTTTATTATATAAGGGAATTAGTAGAAGAAAAAGTTATATCTCTAGAATATATTCCTACCGAAGATCATCGAGCTGACATTTTCACAAAACCTCTCGGTAAAAGCAGGTTCAAAAAGATGAAATTTGATCTTGGCATGTGTAATTTGAAATGATTATTTATGCCTACTTATATTATAGTGTATATATTTGCTAGATTGAATTCTAATTTTTGTATAATTTGCAAGAAATATGAATTTTTGGACATTCTTCGACCAGTCGTGAGTATACTCAACCAGTCGACCTTCGACCGGTTGTAGATATCCACGACCAGTCGTAGATCTCGGGAATCACTTAAAATTTGGGGATTTTGCTTTCTTCCTCATTCCATTAGTCCTCTGTAAGGAGCCAAGCTTCGACTTGTCGAACCCATTGTTCATGTTCTTCAAGGTTAGTGTTCCAAATCACGTTTTTCTTATAGATTTGTGTCTAGATTGTTTACTTTTCAAGCTTTAAGCTTTGTATTTTGGATTTCATTGAGATTTGGGGTTTGGATTTTGAAAAATCTTTTTTAAGTAAACCCACTTCTCAATCCTTTGCAACTTCTTGATTCCTTGATATCCTTGTTGCAAATGGCTTCTAGAGGTAGAAAAACTACTTCCCGTGGTCCTTCCTCTTCCTCCAGATCGACCATTATCTCTAAGCGTCATCTTCTTATTCCCAATGATGATCCATCTTATGTTAGGGACATTAGATTACGTAATGTTATTGTTGAACATCCTGTTGATGTTAATCATATTGCACCTTTTGACATCCTTCCTATGCTTGAAGCTGTAGGTTGGGTTAACTTATTACATTGGGGTGGGCCTGCATACCGGTCCATTGCCCAATCCATGTTTACATGTATTAGTGCTTTTTCACAGGATAATTTAACTTTTAAAATATCTACTAGAGAAGGGCCTTTTGACATTGATCGGCATTTAATTTCAGCCCTTATGGACATTCCTGTTAATGATGAGGGTATTCCTATCCATAACTTAACTGATAAACCCTCAATGTCTGAAAAACGCATGCTCACTAAAGACTTGTGCAACATGGATGTTCAATGGACACAAAAAGGGAATGCGCTTCCAGCAAGGTATTTGTTACCCAAGTACAGAATTCTCCACAAAATCTTTGTGTCTAATCTGTATCCTCGTTCGGGTAATAAAACTGACTTGACTTCGTTTATGGTTCGTGTTATCCATGCTATCTCCAAAGGTACTCAGATTTGTTTACCATCCTTAATCTGTCATTTCATTCTTCAGTTTAGACTCCATCCTGGTCATAGTGACATTCCTTTTGCCTATTTAATGACTGTATTGGCTACACACATGTTAGTCGATATGCCGGTTGATGAGGCACCAATCCATCATCTGATATTCAACAATACTAATATCAATAAGATGAAGCTGGATCTACTTCCTGAACAAGGTGGTGGTGGTGGTGGTGGTCATGAAGAAGTTGGTGATGACATTAATATGGATGACATTTTTGAGGAACTGGATTCTGACTCGACAAATGATCCAAATTTTGAAACATCTGATGTTGATGCTCGTTTAAGTGCATTAGAGGACAAAGTTGAGAATATCAATGTAAAGATGGAAAATATGTCTTTTGCTCATGATTTACAATTCAAGTACATGCGCAAATATCTTAGGCGATTGAACAAAGGCATGCACCAACTTGATCCCTCTATTCCTGCTCCGTCATCTGGTTCTAGTTCTGATTAGTTTATATGAGACTTCTGGTCTGTAATAGCTTTTTAACTTAGCACATGGTTGACTGATTTTGAGTTGGATATTATCTATGTTTTATGCTGGATATTTATTTTATGTGAAGCTATGTTGAGTATCTCTATCTCTGTTTTGCTATAATCTCATAACTCCTCATGTTTACTCTCATATATCCCTTTATTTAGTTCTCCTTTATTGTTGTTTCCTTTGTCATATTGTGACAGAAAGGGAGAGAATGGTTTATTCTTAACGATATGATTGTGAGAGGAGTAGCATTGGTTATGTTACTGAGGGGGAGTATGTTTAAACTAGTTGAATGAAACTGAAACTGGTTGAATGTTGAATGTTGAATATTGATTTGCAGGTAAGCCAGTTGATATGAACTGGTTCATAACTCTTTAACCAGTTGTTTTATTTTATGTTTATCTTGGTTATGTGTTTTGTCACTAATTTGACAAAGGGGGAGATTGTAAGTGCTATATTTTATATCCCTGTTTGTTGTCAAATTTGTGGTGCCAAAATCACTGTTATATATCTTGCATAAGTGAAGCTCTCTCAAAGATCAACATTCATGAACAAGCAAAGCTCACGAGTACAAAGATCAAACTTGAATGTAAGAACTACTCACAAGACATGACTCTAGCTGCAAGACTTCAAGAAGAGTACAAGGCAGTTCATAAAGAACTCAAGACACTTTCAAGATTGAGCTACATTAAGATTTCAAGATTAAACTACATCAAGACTTCAAGGCTCATACTTCAAGGTCACTAGTTCCTAATGTTTCAATGTCCTTACTTCATGGTTAAGGTTTGACTGACCTTAGGTTGACCTTAGAAGTAGGTCACTTTGGATACATAAATCGAATGTTTATTTTACATAAGTTTGGTCTGTTCTTCGACTAGTCCTAGGCCTTCTTCGACTAGTCCTAGAGTTGCTTCGACCAGTCTAAGAAATTCCTCGATCAGTCGTGAGTTTGTTACAAAAATTGGATAATTTCTGTTAGGCTTCGACTAGTCCAGGAGTCTGTTCGACTAGTCGAAGGAACAGTGTCGACTGCATTTTCGACCAGTCGAAAGTCTTCGACTCAAAGTCCAGCGATGAATTTTAAGTTCTTCGACTAGTCGAAGGAGACCTTCGACCAGTCGAAGGTGACCTACGACCAGTCGAAGGAGACCTTCGACCAGTCGTAGAACGGTCAAAGCTTATCGCGCCTGATTTTTCAAATATCTGTTATTGCTTCGACTAGTCGAAAAGCTCTCTAGACCAGTCGAACACGCGATCTGCTCACCTATAAATAGAGCACGAATCTCAGAAGAAATCATCGAATTAATTAATCCATTCAAGACAATCTTCATCGAACTTCTGAGAGATAATTTTGTGCTCCATCTAAGCTAAGTGTGCTTATTTAATATTCTCTTTCCTTAACTTTATTTAATTGATTTTGTTTCTGCTATTCCAATCTAATTTGATAAGAGGAATTGTTATTCCCTTTCTTTGGAATCAAAATCAATTAAGGCAAGCCCTACTTGGTTTAAATTTAAAATCTATTAGAATTAGAACCATTGTAATTGAGTACTGGACATTGAACTTTGACATTCAATCATCTACTCAGATTTAGTTCAACCGGGCTGCTACAACGAAGGAGATAATCAAGTATTTTACGTTTAATTGTAAATTCCTTTCTGTTTTGGTTTCTTTCAAGATTTGCCAGAAAAATCTTGTTGTATTGGTTATCTGAGGAGAGCCAGGAAAACTCAGAAGTGGGGTTATTTTAATTGTGTAAGCCCACAGACAAAGATACAATTGTAAAGGTTTTGGGTGAACCTGGGAAAACCTATTTTGTTAGTGAACGCTAATATCCCCTGTGTGAGGATATTAGGAGTGGAGTAGCATTTTGTGTGGCTGTTGTTTAACGGTTGGTGAACACACAGGCGAACCACTATAATCCCCTGTGTTGTGGTAGAATGATTTATACTTCTAATCTTTAATTATTCTTTTGTGGGATGTATGTATGGTGGTGAATGTTGTAATCATTTAATTGAAGCATTGTGAGAATTTTGTAATAGTTTAGAATTTATTTTCTGCTATTCCTTTATCAGCTTGATATTCAATTTCCTTTAAAAGTTGTTCCAGCAAGGTTGCCCTGCCATTTTTATGGTGTATGGCTGTCCCTAGAACAATACATTTGTGATTACAATTTATTTCAATTCAGTTTGTATTTATTTCTGTATTCCTCTTTGGTTTGAGATTTGATAGAAAGATCTTTCTAGAAATAAGGTTGTCCTACCATAAACTCTGGTTTTTGGTGAAAGGTTGTCCTTAGAACAACATTTGTATCAACTTCTCAAGATCTAAATTTTGAGGTTGTTTCACTTTCCTGCATTGTGATTTACTTTGGCTATCATATTCTTTTTAATTCCGCTGTTATAAGTTTTATTTGGCATGTCTTATTCACCCCCCCTCTAGGACATATAGCTAGGCCTTTTCACCTTGTATCATTCCCAAACATGATCCATTCTAGGGTCGTCAGTCCTAGTTAATCTCAGACGATGGTGTGTTTTCTAGGTTACTGGAAAGGCTGTCAGGGCTGTTACGCACAAAGTTTACACCCCTCCCCCTTCACATTTTTAACGATTCATCACTATACAGATACATGCCTAGTTTCATACTCTATACACTACGGCAAAACTCGTCGCCTCACCGCAATTCAGAGTATGCTCGAGGTCACTACAAAGGGCTGTCAGGGCTGTTGCTCGCATTCTTTGCACCACTCCCCCATCACCTTATCAATATAGGCCGACAGCACAAATATAGTGTCCCATACCACCATAATCGGCTCACGAGTCTGGTTGCTCACTGGTCACTACGGGGAGGCACGTGGCCCCAGCGTAGGCCGATAGCTTGACCACGGTGTCCCATACCACCATGCCCGACTCATGAGTCTTAGCGTATCGAGGTACCATGGTTAAAAGAGATTTCACAGGTAAGTTTGGTACCCTAGGTTCAAGCAGTAGCGTCCAAACATGGTGAACATACATAAGACAGATCGGGTTGCTTGACGAGCTCGGCTAGCTCGAGCGCACAACAAGTTGAACGATATGAAGCGCATAAGCACTTCGTGTGGCCAACCACTATCGCCAACCAAAGTACGACTCGGGTTCGTCGAACACATCTTACGTGCCAAATGAAACTCAGCCACGAATTCTATCCCATTACCGACTGCCTGGACTATAATCATAACCCCAAACACAATCAATTACATATATTTGAAGCAGTACTGGATCAAAATTTAAATCATACAATCAAAGACTGATATTATCCGTTTAGGGCTGCTAAGGCTGTTGCACGCACTAGTTGCTCCACTCCCCCATCACCTAAGACGGATCATACAACGTAAACATGAATTTAAACATATGCATTACATAGATAAAATCATACAATCAATTAAGCATGTTATGAAGTACAACATGAGCATGAGTTTGTACATATTCAATTCCTAATCACACAGCTATCCAAGGAAATCATACACATAGTTAAAGGAGTTGAGAATCATATCTCAACACCCTTATACATTACAGTTTACTAACTACTACTCATTCAAATATTTCAACAAACACTTTAGACTACATACATCAACATACATGACATATGTTGATCACATAGGTATTAGGCCAAATCCTTTCACTAGGGAGTTACCCCAATCATAACACGCATACACCCACGACGGATACTCATGGTAAGCTATAATCCAAGTTCCATATTCATTCAGTCATTTCCACAAACACTTGGGCCACACATTTTAATATAAGTAGTGTATATTGGCCGTGGCATGATTTAGGGCAAATCCTTTCGTCAAAGGGGTATCGCCAATACAACAATCATAAATCCATGACAATTAGTCATGGCGAGCACGAATGAGAATTCTATACTCATTCGGTCATTCTCACAAACACTTAGAATACACTATTTTAACATACATAGTGTATATTAGCAAAAGCTTGTATTAGGGCGAACCCTTTCGCCAAACAAGTATTTTATCCATATATAACATATTAATACAGCAAATAATCATGGCAAACACATTTCCAAAATTTATACGTATACGGTACTTTCTACAGATACCTAGAGTATGTAAAATTCCATATTCTTCATCTTTAATCGAAACAGAAAACAGACAGCACTTTGTACATGTGCAATTGCATGCAGATCATGAATCTATCATTATCTGACATTGAAAGCGTTGAAAACCATAACCTATACACCTAAAGTCCGCACCTTTTATCGTAGAATCGTAACGAAGTCGATAGGTTTGCTAAGCTTTTGTATATGACAGTTTGGCAACCTACGGAATTAAATAGGTTAGCTATTTCATAACCTACAACTATCAAAACCCCAAATCAGTTTAGGGTTAAGGTTTCTTACCTAGAAACGACGTCAGAATCGCCGGGAAAGCGATTAGAACAGAGTGGTGGAGCTTGTAGAGCGGCAGGGAAGCATGACAGGGAGATTCTCCCACACTTTCTCTCTATTTTCTCTCTTCTCCCTATAGGGTTTCTCTCAAATTCGTATGGCTGCAATGAGAGAGGGTTTAAGGTCCTTATATAGCCTAAAACTCACCGAAATAGACTCCATGTCAAAGTATATTTAGGTTATAACCAAAGCGGACCTGTTCCAGCTCAACGGAGGACTTCTGGCGGGCCTCCTTGAGCCAAAGGTAGGACTTAAGCTCACTAACACTGGATCTACGTACTAATAAATTTTTGTTCCAGTAGGGTTCTCAGATCACGCGTGGCGGACCAGTTTCAGTTCAACAGTCAGCGGATCTCGATTGGAGATTCCGAGTACATGGATATGTGTATGAAATTTCCCCTGATCCGAGGGTGTAATTTGGTCTGATTCTGACGGTCTGGTTGCTTAATACTGATCCGTAAGCAAGAGGTGTCAGATTACTATTTGAGATATTTTAATTTGAATTAATTTAACATTTCTCACATTCTTCACTCCGAGCTCAAGCGAATAGCGCTGGGACACTATTTGGATTTGATTTCCGAGATGGTTGTCAAGTCCAGCAAGGCGGTTCTAATTCCTTAACTTCGTGTTAATCGGACTTCCGACGTGCAGTCCAGATCTGATACAGAGTTTCGAGATGCTCCCGAGAGCAGCCGGGTAATGAGATTGATCCTAGATTTTAGGGTAACCTAGCGTCAATGATTCTACAAGTTTTGGGTCTTGCAGATCGTATTTAAAGTGATTGGTGCTAATTTCACAGGTACTCTAGTTTAACACTAGCTAAATCTCGCCTAATTTCTAAAGGATTTAGTCCTGTATGATTTCTGTCTGAGGTGGTACCTGGGCCTTTGTAGTTTGTATATAATGTGATGCAAGCTATAATACTTAGCTAGTTTAAGATAGTGTCTAGGGTGAAAGTACTTAGAAAATTTAAAGAACAAGGTGGTGAAGGGTGGGATTTGTGAAGGAAATGGGTTAAGGAGCGATTTTAGACTGTGGGATTCAGTTCTGAGAAGTTAATAAGGTGTTAGGATCGACCCATTGCCTAAGGACGTCTAATTCCAGGTTGGCAAAAATCTGAGATGTTACACCTAACCATTGGATTCACGAGAATCTATAAATGGGCCCAAACCAAACCGTGGGGCCCACCTACGCATTGGATTTGCCTCATCTCTAGCCATGTGTACTATTTAAACCCTATGGAACCTTCTAGATGGTGTGGATTGTACGACGCAATCATGTGGACCCCACTTTAAGATTATGTGTGCAGCAACAAGTGATGCATTGGCTGTGCATGGAATCGCAAACCCGATTAAAGCAAGTTTGACCAGGCTGTCCCCGAAGAGGAAAACTCTTGCTCCTCTTTCGTGCTTCCCGCCCAAGGATGTTTTAAATGAAAATTCTTCCATGAGTTAATCTGTGGGTCACCAAGACCACCCATCTCAAGGATCGGGACCATCGATCGTGTAAACATGCCCATTTCGACCAAACCCTGACCCTTTTTACAAGTTGGCACACGTGTGCATGCACACGATTCTCAGCGTAATAAACTCATGCGTGCTGCAACTTTCAAAAATGGGAATTCGTTTTGCTGCCACGTTGGCAATCCATGCCACCCTCTCCTCTCAATCTCAGCCCTTCATGTAGCAACCATCTCGGCCCTCCATTCAGCAACGTAAGGGGAGGTTTCTCTATAGCTCATGAAAGGAGGAAAGATGCGTTCCTCTTTTGGTAGTGTGAGCTAGCGCGATCCGGATCATTGCTGGGGCTTCATGCGGACATCCTGGACATTCGACTTAGGGCAGCGGCGACATTAGTTGTATCCCTGTTTCGAATAAGAAACAAATGCATTCGATTTGGGGGAATTATCTCATTCGAACATAACAGAAATAAATGTATAAAGAACAATCATTGTATTGTTAATACTGAATTCATTTACATCTTCTAATATCCCTTGATTATAAGATAGATGATCTAAAATACAGAAATTGATAAAGTTCGAATGTCGAATCTAAATATCAAATTCGGCAACATTTCGACTTGTGCTTTGATCATCTCTCTAAGAGGAATGTTGTGCAGGTTTGATCATCCGATCTTCCCCTTTTGAGCTTGTCCCTTATGCAAAAAGGAGAGCTTGAAGTGATGAAGATTGCATTTGACGATTTCGGCAGCATTTCAACCCTTTTCATCATTGGTTGTATAACAGCCTGGTTGCACGACCCGTGCAACCAACCACGCAACCACTTTGTAACTCCTCTCCCTCACCTTCAACTTCTTCTGGAGCTCTGACCTTCTTCCAAAATTCTTCCAATCCTCAAATGGGAGGGGGAGTAGGGTATTTATAGACCTCCACACGTGCGAAACCTCGATCTTAGTGCCATGGGGCCCACCCTACATCAGACCCAATCATCCTCAACAGATTATTTCTAACCTCCTCAACAGATTATTTCTAACCTTGATTGCGCAACCCGCGCAACACATAAGGTCATTTACGCAACCTGTGCAACCAACTCAGCACATAAAATTCATTTTGCGACCAGGGCAACCAATTATTGGTTGCGTGATTCATGTAACCACTTATCATGTCTTTTCAGTTTCTTCTTTCTTCTTCATTTCTCCGTTTCCCCTCAAATCTTTTCTCCCTTTAATCTTCTTTCCTCTCTCTTTTTTTGTGCTCCAACAAATGCCCCCTTGATTCGTTCTTTGTTCATTTTGAATCAAAGAATTAAGATAAACGTGCTCAAACTTCTGGATTATTGAAGTGGTTACGCGACCCACGCAATGGGAACCCAAGTACCATACTCAGCCCAACTCTCTATAAATAGCGAACCCCAGTTCATTTCTTCACTTTCTTTCTCTGTAGCGAAACTCTGTCCCACTTTTTCCTCCTTACGCAACAAGTTTTGGTTGTGCGACCCGTGCAACGACCTGTTGCGCGAATTCGCGCTAGGACTTTCAGTTGTGTGACCCGCGCAACCGACTCCTTGGCCAATTTTTTGGACTTAGCCAATTTTCTGAACTTTAGGATATTTTCCAAACTCAATCTTTTTTCCTTAACCTAGTTCTTTAGGACTTGAACCTTCTCACTATGGCTTGCACAAAAAGGACCTACATACCTGACGATCCCCCCAATGAACATCCTTCCCACCGAGAATTACTTAACTCATCACCTTCTCAAGCTAGAGAGTCTCCTTCATCTCCAGCCCAACCTTCGCACAAGCATTTTAAAATGACTAGTAAGCGCCCCGCTTATATTAAAGAGCTAGTACTTCCTACATTTGACATCAATACACTTCCGTCCCCAATTCTCAGAGCCACTTCCACGGGTGATCTCGAAAGGCCTCCCGAACACGGTCGCGAATATGATTGGGAGGAATGGCTAAAATCAATGGCTCATCTTCAAACCATTAGCTAGAAACCCCCCGCTAGGGAAGACACTCCACCCCCTTCCCACTCAAAGAAGACCCGACGAAACAAGGCTCAGGAGTTCCAGAAGAAGATCAAGGAACATAACAGGAAGAAGTTGCCAAATTCCCGGGAATCAATCTGAGCAATTGAGGATATCATCAAATTTGATAACCCTTATAAACAAAGTATATTGGTGATTCCAGTGAGCCTTCATCGCCACCATTCCATCTTGAACTGTGGGCCCAAGGATAAATGGATGGAGAGAAGCTGGCTTACATAGAGTTTTGGTCGTTCAAAGAACCAAAAATTCTGGAAGGCATTCTGCTGCCGAAGAAGCCAAGGCAACAGCTAGGCGATATCCATCCTATGATCTTTCTCACTCCATCTCATGATCCTCACAACTTGTATCCAACCCATTTCTACGAGACACTTCAACAGCGTTCCAGCGAATGCCGACTCATATGGAATCCCGAGGAATTCAGAGAAAGGGGTCTCTTGACTCCCCGCAATTATTATACCGAGTGGGCCACAACGATTCTGGCGAAGCATTCAAAGATCTTGTCCAAGATAGGCCTTTATACTGCGATTGAGGCAACGACCTAACCTTTCTATAAGGAATCTTCTATCCTGAAGGGTTTTCTCAATTACTGGTGCCCTTCCACCAATTCTTTTCATCTTCCTTAAGGCGAAATGATCCTCACTCTTTGGGACATTCACCAAATTTCAGGTCTCCTGATAACTGGAAAAATCTACGATGAATTTGTCCCAACTAACGACAAGGTTATAGGTTTAGGTTTAGGTTATAGATTTAGGTTTAGGTTAAGGTTATAGGTTATAGGTTTAGGTTTAGGTTATAGGTTTAGGTTTAGGGACAACCTGTTCACAAGATCACACAGACAGTGATGAAGGAAAAAATAAATATCAGCGGTTCCCACCTTCCAGGGACCCCTGCTCAACATCCGGATAGCTCTGACGCACATCCGGGTCTGCTCCATCAATTTCGAGCTAATACATAAACACGGGCCTGTCCAAATGGACATGCTACACATATTACTATCCATAGAAAATAGACAGCTTCATCATGGTCATAACAACGGTTCTCACCTTCCATGGACCCCCGTTCAACATCCGGATAGTTCCGACACACATCCAGGTCTGCTCCATCAATTTCGAGCTAATACATAAACACGGGCCTGTCCAAATAGCTAAGCCACCCATATTGTTGTCTATAGGAAATGGACAGCTTCGTCATGATCATAACAGTGGTTCCCACCTTCCAAGGATCAACGCTCAGTTAAATCTTAAATTAGTTACCCATCCAAGTTTGGATAGATTGTAATGTTTTCATATAATCTATTTAAACGTCCATGCTAAAAATTCGGAAGCATCTCCCCATGCCTCTCCAGATAAGTTGATCTTACGTTACATTCCGATGCCAAATATCTAAAGCAATGTAAATATATTTGGCATTGGATATGGAACAAAAGAAACATATCCAGAGAGAAACGAGGGGATGGACCACGGATCAGACATGAACATTTAAATAGATTATATAAAAGCATACTATCCATCTAACCTTGAACTATCCAAAATGGGACGATTTGAGGGATTTCTGTGCCACCAAAAACACACCATATCTATGTATGGCCACATAGAAATCCTCAAACGGGTAACTAATTATCTAACTTACAAATCACAATCACAAGTCACAACTATAAACTAACAAGTCATAATAATAATTTAAGAAAAAAATGTAATACATATTAAGCATATTGCCCGTATTAAGCATATTAGAACAGCCACACTCTGTTATAGGTTGCTGCCAAAAATCAGATCAATCCAAAACTCAATTCATCTACACCAGAAGGAACGGTTGGGATGAAGATGACCACATTTAAAAATCTTCCAAATTATGGAATGGTTATATAACAGTGTGGATATGCCATCCAACCTACTCGCATGACATGTTCCACTACAATGAAGGGACACCTTAAAAATCAAGATATTCTATAACTCGTGTGGGCCACACGATTTGAATTTAGAGGTTCAATGAATGCTTTCAAACCATTCCCTATAGTGTGGCCCACCTAAGCCTTGTATTGACCTACGTTTTGCAATCCACCTAATGGTGACAAAGTGGATATGATACACGTTCCTTCAATTTGCTGCTAAGTCCACCTTTAATTGCTCGATTAGGCCAAACACAACTTTTTTTTCTTGGTTTCATATGCAAAAGGAGAAGAGAAAGAGGCTATCCTTACCTCCTTTATGAAACAAGCTTACTCTAATAACTTGTGCATGGGGCCCACCGTGATGTTTTGATCAAATCCTACCTGTCTAGAAGGGCTGGCCCACCTTAAAGTTGTGTGATGCTTGAGAAACTAGGCCAATCCAATCATCTTGTGGACCGCCCTATGAATTAGTGGTTGTTGGGTGGTTGTCCGTTGTTTTTTTTATGGTGTGGCCCACAGTAGTTGTTTTTGTTTTATCTAACTTGGGTTGAAAATCCTCAACCTCACATAACTTACCTAGATTAGCTTTAGATTTGTTGAGGCTTCAAGCGACTCAATCCAACCCATACCAGTTTGGAAAAAAATCATAGTTTACATGGAAAATATTTAAAATTCAAACCAAACAAGATTTTACTTTATCTAGTGTTTTTCCAATAATTTTATCCAAAACATGAGGATTGGATGGCCCAAATACCATGGTATTATGGGACATGCAATCATTGTGCAATAATGGTGTTAATCCCATCTAATATAATTCCAAACCATTTATTCCCACCATTAAAACATCTTGGGCGTAACCGGATGAAGGGACCACACAAATATTAGCTTAATCTTATGGTCATTCACCATTTTTTCTTGTGGTGTGATCCACCATATAGTTATATCTCTTTCAATTTTAGGATCATGTCCTAAAATGAGCTAACAAAATAGATGGAGTGGATGTAGGGCACATGCATGATAGTGGGCCACACGACCAGGGATCCACGACACCTTGATCTCTGTGTTGTACAGCGACACTGTCCATCTATTTTTCCAGCTCATTTTAAAGCATGAGCCTAAAAATGAAGTAGATCAAAATCTCTGAGGTGGACTGTGAAATTGCGGTAATGACCGCTTTAATTGAAGTGGGAATACGCCAAGGTGTCTTAGAGGGGGTGAATAGGACTTTTTAAATTTTTATGAGGATTTAAAACCATCAACCCTATCCTGAACTAATATACAGATAGCAGGATTGCTTCAATGTAACTCTAATGGCTTCCAAGCCAAATAGAGGATCCAATCATAAGACTATTCAAAACATAAACAAGATGTATAACATAGTTCATGATGGATGAGACTGCGTGTGAGATGTGATTTTAATTAGTTCTAGGTAATCATGTAAACATGCATTATGAGAACATTCAGAGAATTCACACAAGTAGTAAAGTAAATAGCAATCCCAAACACAATCATTTTTATAGCGGTTCGACTACGTGTCTACTCCACTTTCGGTGGACGCACTCAACCCTTGACTGTACCGGATCTCACTAACGGAGGTTTCAAATCAGGTTCACCTCAAACCAGTACAACCTACACAAGGCTGACTCTAGGACCTACATAAGGTACCTAACATGTTTCCACGAGACATAAGTTTATGCCCCCACACATGAGCAAGGGTCAACACACAACACCCAGATTTTAAGCCACACAGGTTAAGGATCCACACAAGGAACCTAATAGTTTATGCCCTACATAAGAGCAAAGGTCAACACACAGCACCTACATTTTAGATCACACAGGTCAAGGACCTACAAAAAGGACCTAAGTTTATGCTCTCCACAAAACAAGGGTCAAACACAGCACCCCAACGTACTCTCCTGTAGGAGGCCTCCTATGAGGACTTGAAAGGAGTGAGAATCAGCTGTGACTTAATCCTACACAAAGGAATGATCAGCAGGGTCTCTGGACTATAATGACTTACAGATAAGCAGATGAGCCCCATTTAGCACGTTGATGAAGATCTCCTCATTTGATGATGAAGAATCTTCAGCTCCCTTGAACCGCAACACAAATGATGCTCTAATGTATAGCGACGTGTTGGGTCAAGGTTATGTTGGAATCCTACTCTATTAAATATTTTCCTATTTTAGAAAGAGAGTGATTCCAATCATCTATACATTAAAGGTATCCCAACATAATGATTGGTCATTAAGGTGGTGGCTGGAGGATCCTTGAATGCGGAAGTTCATTCCCCAATCCACACTATTGAATATCAATGATGAGGGTGGATTGGAGGATGAACTCCCAAGAGAGAAAAGGATTAGGGTATATGGTCTGGATTAAACACTGAAAAGCTCTATCTATTTTCTCTACAAATAACCTCATGCAAGCTCTCATTAAATAGGTAAAAAGTTCCAACGGAAATAAAACAGTCATATTTTTTACAGAGTTTGATATCATTGAGCAGGCTTCGATATCATCGAGCGTATACTCTCAATAGCATCAAATTGCCTCTTGATGACACGATCTTAATCTGTCAAACGCTTTTGAAACTTTTTGGCAACTGGTCGAGTATATCGAACATTCTTCGATGTTATCGAATTTCGAACTCTGATTTCATCGACGCATGTGTCGATTCTTCGACATTTGAAAAAAGTGAGAGAAAACTTGCCTTTGAAACTTAATAGGTATTGATATGATCGAGCATCCCTCGATATCATCTGAATTTGAATGTCGATGATATCGATACCAGTGTCGATTCATCGATTTTTTCAGGGAATTTTCCTATAAGCTTGCTGGACAGTTTGTGTCCTATTTCGATGAGATCGACCTGGTCTCGATATGATCGATATTTGAATATCGATTTTATCGAGTGATCCTCGATAATTGAAAGAATTTACCTGAAGGCTTGCTGGCCAGATTTGTGTCCCAATCCGAAATCATCGAAGGTCCGTCGATATCATCGAGGTTTGAATTTTGAGGATATCGAGGCTCTCTTCGAGATATCAAAAATTACATGATTTTCCTTAACTGTATATTAGACACAACTGACCAGTTGTCAATTTTATCGAGATGACTTAATGAACTTGAGATTCAAAAGTCGATGATATCGAACATTCCATCGATTCATCGATAATTCAATCCTGGATTCATTGTGGTTGTTGGACATCTGAAGTCCTCAATTTGATAATATCGAGTGAGTTTTGAGAAAATCGATAACAGGATTCGATTTCATCGAACCACTTATCGATAAATCAACAAAGGCAGAAAACTTAGAAATTTTCCTGATTTTGCAAAATAGTTTTCTCACCTTGAACCTTAAGTTATTCTATCCATTTTTTAAGGGTTTTATATACCTGGTGTTTTGGGACATGGGATGTGAGGCTAAGTTTACCTTTTCCGAGTTCGGGCACACATCTTGTTGAGGCAGACGCTTGAATGATCTTCTTATGGGGTTCACTTGTCTTGCTGACTCAACACTCACGCTAATTGACAAACTAAGGCACTTTCAATCTTCCCCTTTGTCAATTATGTGACAAAACACCTGAAGTCCTAGAACAACATCTAGACCCAACACCCTAAATTCAGTAGTAGCTGCTCCCCCTATATTCTTGCAACTGCTCCCCCTAACACTTGTACCACCATTAAGAAATAGATACACACAACTTTCCTCCGTGGTGGGAATTGGTCTCCCCCTTTTTGTCAATCATTGGCAAAGGGCAATATAACAATACTTGTTGACTGAAGTTGAGGCATAAAAGTATGAGAGAATCAATCCAAATAATAACATACATACCAGATACATCGCTAAAATGCATAATTAGAAGTCATATCAGCATGTTACAAAATTCAACGAATAATCAAGAGTAGAGAATAATGGAGAACAAATAGTCATGGCAGCAAATATATTAGCAAACAACCATAAAAAATATTCACAATAAAACCTGCACAAGCTTGGCAGTACGTCATCATCCAACCAAAATTAATCAAACCAAAAATTCCGGCCCAACCATGAGCACAACAAAATGAAGTGTTTGCCTCTTACAGAGGATAAATAAATCCAAAATGTTTCAGCACAATATAAGAACAGCATGCGGGCACCAAAAAGAAGTCAGCCGCAATGTCTAGATATGGCCTCAGCTATACCAAACCTTCCTTTTAGCACTTAAGGTCCTCGAGTTTCACCATTGGTGAGCAAGTCAACTACTTGTTGGGTGGTATGCTGGATAGCTTCAACTTTGACCTCAATTACTGTTAGACGTCTTTCGCAGTTGTAAAGAAGCTCGTCAATATCGGCCAGGCCATTTAGCAGATGACGTTCAAGTTGATGGTCCCGACGATTTGTGATTGACTCAGGATTGTGCAACGGTGTACGATTTGATCCCCATGGCGTGGCCGGATACGAGAGTTGATCATTTTTTATGCCAGCCGTCTGTGCAGGAGGACTACTTGGTTGAAGGGATTTAGTTAAGCATAGTTGTTGTGCCTACATTGGACGTGGATGGTAGGCCTACATAGTGAGCAAGCTTGCATATGAGCGTGGGAAATGGTAGTGTATCTCGATGGTCTCCTCTGATTATGCGAGTGAGCTGCCCTACGATATGGGTTGGAAGGCACACTTGGACCTCTTGATAACATCATATACGACATTGAGCACAAAGGGAGTAAGATGACTTTCCTTTGCATCACATGGATACACATTAGTCCCAAGGATGCTGTGAGGAATTTTGATGGAGGGTCCAAGGTGGTTGACATGAAGAGTATTTTCATCATTCCTAGGAACTGTGGTGCCTTGACACAGTGCTCGCGTTATCTCACCCCATACACCTAAACCATTTAGATTCCGATTCGTTACCAGGATTCGAGTGACTTTTAGGTTTAGGAGACGGCCAAGTATGGTTGGGGTATTGAGTTTTGTGTGATGCAAGAGCTCCAATCGAATACATGGGGGATTATCACGAATAATATGACGGCTGTTGAAAAACTGATGAATCAATTCAAGTTGATAGGGTCCACTAAGATTGAGTATATTTTGCCACCCTATAACTTCTGAGAGGAGATCCACCCCGATGGTTCAATGGCGCTGTTAAGAACAATGCGCTTAACTATTGTAACTTTTCCCCAAGCCAATTGATTGAGATGAGACTGACTTGTTTCTGGTTGCTTATTCTTTGATTTGGATGATTTGGAATGAGTAAGATCCTTACCTTTACCTTTCACTATGGTTCATCTTGGAGGGGAGCCCAGGAAGACAGGTATAGATAGGGAGAAACCACCTGAGAAGGGAAAGAATAAGTTGATAGACAAATTTAATGCCCGTTTCTCTTTTATAGCAGAGTATCGATGATATCGATATCCCATCGATATCATCGAAATCAGGCTCATAAAGATATCAAAGACTATGCCGATGACCATTGGAAAGACTCAGCAGTTAATAACCAGCAGATATCGAGACAATCTTAATTAGTAACCGTTGGGAAGGACCGACGGTTACAACATTGCATTCCTGAGAGCCATCGATGAGATCGAGACACGTCCGATTTCATCGAGTATGAGAGAAAAATTGAAAATATCTCTCTTATTATGCAGAATATGGTTGAGGCATAAAGGTATATTAATATAGTACAAGTTTAACCATAAAAAATAAGAAGGCCATAGTCCTTAAGTATGTTAATTCAGCTCATGTTTAACTTATCATCAATTTGCACATATTCCAATTGATTTCTGAAGGTTGCTAAACAGGTTTGTATCTAACGGTTTAGTTAGTATGTCAGCAAGTTGATTTTTGGTAGACATGTAATCCAACACAATAATTTTTCTTTAACAAGTTCTCAGATAAAATGATGACGGATGTCAATATGATTGGTCCAAGAATGTTGGACTGAATTTTTTGAAATATTGATAGCACTCGTGTTATCACAGAAGAGGGTCATTGTGGATTGCTCAATCCCATAATCCAAAAGCATTTGTTTCATCTAGAGGAGTTGTGTACAACAACTACCTGCAGTAATATATTCTGCCTCGGCAGTGGATAGAGATATTGAATTTTGCTTCTTGCTCTACCAAGAAACTAGAAAATTTCTAATATAAAAACATCATTCACTTGTTGATTTGCGATCATCCAAATTTCCCGCCCAATCAGCGTCAGAATATCTAGCAATGATGGTGGATGTTTCAAATGGATACCATAGGCCGAAGGGGGTTGTTCCAGATACATATTTGATGATTCTTTTAATAGCTGTGTGGTGAGACTCCTTAGGATTTGCCTGATATCGAGCACACACACCCACGCTGAAGGATATATCTAGACGACTGACTGTGATATACAACAGGCTTCCTATCATACTTTGATAGAGGTGTTGATCCACACTTTTGCCATTAATGTCTTTGAAGAGTTTGAGTGTGGTGCTCATGGGAGTATGATAGGTACGACCAGACTCAAGTCCAAATCTTTTCACCAAGTCTTTTGCATATTTGGTCTAACATATAAAGATTCCGTCGTTTAATTGCTTCACTTGTAAGCCTAAGAAGAAATTCAATTCACCGACCATACTCATTTCAAATTCAGACTTCATGAGATCGGCAAAGTTATACGCAATATCTTCACATGTAGAACCAAAGTCTATATCATCCACATAGATCTGGGCAATGAGCAATGAATCCTTTGTCTTTTGAGTAAACAATGTTTTATCTACACTCCTCCTACAGAATTTATGGTCTAAAAGGAATTTAGTCAAACGTTCATACCAAGCACGTGGTGCTTGTTTGAAACCATAAAGTGTTTTGCTCAGATGATAGACATGATGAGGATACTTAGGGTCTAAAAATCCCTTAGGTTGTTCCACATAATGTAACGACTTGAAAATTTTCGTACTGTGGCTCGAGTACCACCTTGACCAGAAATCACTTAGGATTAAATCCTTTAGAAATTTAACAAAGTTAACTAAGTGTTAAACTAGATTAGCCATGAAATCCGTTGGAATCGCTTTAAATACGATCTGCAAGACCCAAAACTTGTAGAATCATTTACGCTAGGTTACCCTAAAGTTTAGGATCAAACTCATTACCTGACTGCTCTCGGGAACGAATTGAAACTCCGTATCAGGTCTAGACCGCATATCGGGAGTCCGAATAATACGAAGTTAAGGAATCAGGACCGCCTCGCTGGGCTTGACAACCATCTCAGAAATCAAGTCCAGACAGTGTCCCACGACCGTTCGCTCGAGTCCGGAGTGAGAGAGTGTGAAAACCTTTGTTTTCTTTACAAAATAAATATCTTCAATAGTGATCTGGCACATATCGCTTGCGTATATTTTATAAGCAACCAGACTGTCAGAATCTGACCCAAATACACCCTCGGATCAGGAAAATTTTCAGGAACATTTACATATACTTGGAATTTCAGATCGAGGCCCACCGACCGTTGAATTGAAAATGATCCGCCACGCGTGATCTGGGAATCCGACCGAGACGAAAACATAACCCCACGTAGATCCATGGGTTGTGAGTTTAAGTCCGACGTTTGGCTCAAGGAGGGCCGCTAGAAACCCTCTTTTGAGCTGGAACAACGCCGATTTGCTTATAATATAAGCATACCTTGAACATAAGTCTATTCCGGAGAGTTTTTAGGCTATATAAGGACCTTAGGGAAGCCTCTCTCACAGCCATACGAATTTGGGATAAAACCCTAAGGAGAAGAGGGAAAAAGAGAGAGAAAGCTTGAGATTTGTGGGAGAATCTTCCTCCTACTGTTTTCGACCACCACACGGGCTGCACCACCCCTTCCTTGACGTTTTCCCAACGATACCGACTCCGTTTTAAGGTAAGAAACCCTAACCCTAGATCTGTTTGGGAGCATGAAGGTTATAGGTTATGAAATAGCTAACCGGTTTCACTCTTTAGGCTATAAAACTGCCGAATACGGAAGCCCACCAAACCTTGCTGATCCGTGGTGATTCCAAGGTGCAAGGTGAGGACTTTAGGTGTATAGGTTACGGTTTTCAACGCTTTCAATATCAGATAATGATAGATTCATGATCTGCATGTATTTGCACATGTACAAAGTGCTTTCTGTTTCCTGTTTCGATTAAAGATGCAAAATATGGAATTTTACATACTCCAGGTATACGTAGAAATACCGTATACGTACACATTTTGGAAATGTGTTTGCCATGATTAATTGTTGTATGATTATATAGTATATGGATAAAATACCTATTTGGCGAAAGGAATCGCCGTAATACATGTTTGCTTATATACACTATGTATGTTGAAATTGTGTATTCTAGAAAATACCGCATATGTATAAATTTTGGAGATGTAATTGTCATGATTATTTGCTGTGTGAATATGATATATACGGATAAAATACTAGTTTGGTGAAAGGATAGCCCTAATACATATTTTACTAGCATACGTCATGTATGTTGAAATAGTGCACTCTAAGTGTTTGTGAAATTGCTTGTGGGTGTAAGTGCTTAGATGTTAGTGCATTAGGTAGGTGCTGAGATGGGATTCTCAACTACCTTAGAGACACGTATGATTCCCTCCATGTGGTTGTTTACTCTAACCACTCACTTATGAAATGTATGTGTTTGTATCCCTATTTGTATAGTGCTCTATAACATATTTTTTTTAAACATGCTTTGTAACTTGTTTCATAACATGCTTTATAATATGCTTTTTGACATGCTTGCTAGTGTGCTTGAATTACCTTGTTTATCATGCTTTACTCCACATGTTTTGGTTGAGAATTGATTGAGTTTGGGACTATGTCCATAGTCCAGACATTCGGTACCAGACTTGAGATCGTGTTTGAGATTCATCTCGCCACTCGTGATGTGTTTGGCGAACCCGTGTCGTACTTCGGTTGGCGATAGTGGTTGGCCACACGAAGTGCTTCTGCGCTTCATATCGCCCAACTTGTTGTGCGCTCGAGCTAGCCGAGCACGTCAAGTAACCTGTGTGTCTTATGTATGTTCACCATGTTTGGTCGCTAATGCTTGAACCTTGGGTACCAAACTTACCAGTGAGAATCCCATTAACCATGGTACCTCGATCCGCTAAGACTCATGAGCCGGGCATGGTGGTATGGGACACCGTGGTCGAGCTATCGACCTACGCTGGGGCCACGTGCCTCCCCGTAGTGACCAGTGAGCAACCAAACTCTTGAGCCGATTATGGTGGTATGAGACACTATATTCGTACTGTCGGCCTACATTGATAAGGTGATGGGGGAGCGGTGCAACCTTTGTGCGTAACAGCCCTGACAGCCCTTTGTAGTGACCTCGAGTATACTCTGAAACCGCAGTGCGCCTTAGGGTTTGCCGCGGTATATAGAGTATGAACTAGGCCTGTTTCTGTATTGTGATGAATCGTTTAAGAGGTGATGGGGGAGTGGTGTAACCTTTGTGTGTAACAGCCCTGGCAACCTTTGCAGTGACCTAGAAAACACACCATCGTCTGATATTAACTAGGACTGACGACCCTAGAATGGATCATGTTTGGGAATGATACAAGGGAGGTACCTTAGTTTCTCAATCATGCTATTTGAAATGGACTAATTAAAAACTCGGTAATCATGCTCATCATGCATTACATGTGCCTAGAAGATGTGAAGCACTGAGGGATGAAAGCATGCCGCGAACGTGAGATGGTGTCGCACGAGGGAGGGTGTGGTGAGGGCATCCATCATACCTGCATCCATGCTTGCATTAATAAGAGTAGCTAGGAGTGTTTGATTTTACTGCTTTATCATTATTGCTTGACTATGTTGATAACATGTTAACCTATGCTTTATTGTTCCACTGAGTTAGCTACTCACTCCCACGTTACGGGACGGTGTTGCGCACACCAACCAGACTTTGTCTCAGGTTTAGACGAGCCGACGACCCAGGAGGCGGAGCCTGATTATGACGAGGACCAGGAGGAGTTCTCTTATATGTAGTACTATGGCGGCTTCGACTAGGCTACCGGACTGACGGGATTTGCAGGGATCACTCCTTAGATTATTTTTGACATTTTGTTCGCAAACAAACATATGTATATGGTAACTCAGATAGATTCATACTCTGGAGAACAAAAATGATTTTTTTTGCTTCATTACATACATGTATATGTAGTTCAGTCTTCCGCTTGCCTTTATACAAATGATCTGGAGTATGAATTACTATTTTTAGTATAATCTCACTCATGTTTATTATTCTAATAGAGACAACATTTAATCAGCATTATTTATGTTGCATAAGTGATGCGCTGGAACTCGGGAGTTGAGTTATACTCGACCCCCAATTTTCAGGGCGTTACAAGTAAACTTCTTCATCAAGTTCCCCATTAAGAAAGGCACTTTTCACATCCATCTGAAATAGTTTAAACTTTAATGTACATGCAATAGACATGAGAATCCTGATAAACTTAAGATGAGCTACAGGAGCAAATGTTTCATCAAAATCAATGCCTTCTATCTGTGAATATCCTTGAGCTACCAACCTTGCTTTATTCCTGATCACATTGCTAGATTCATCGAATTTGTTCTTGAAGACCCATTTGGTTCCAATGATATTTGTATCGAGTGGTCTGGGAACCAATTGTCATACCTCATTTCTTTGGAATTGTTGAAGTTCTTCTTGCATAGCATTTATCCAATGTTCAACTTGAAGAGCTTCCACAATATTCTTGGGCTCAATCTTTGAGGTAAAGCAAAAATGACTATAGATGTTTTCTATCTGTCGTCTAGTTCTTACACCATCATTAGGATCTCCAGTGATTTGTTCCCGAGGGTGATCCTTAATGATGGGTATGTTGGATGACGGTTAAAGTTCATTAGATGAAGGAGTTTTGTTATCTGATTTATCTATAATGCATGAATCTACATCATCTTCTAATTCATTTAAGGGCCTGTCTTCTTCATGGGGTTGGTCATCGATCACCACATTGACTGATTTTTGAATGGTGAGGGTCCTTAGATTGTATACCCTATAAGCACGACTATTCAAGGCATACCCTAGAAAGATACCTTCATCACTTTTAGACTCAAATTTTCCTAGGTGATCTCTACCTTTCAGGATATAACATCTGCTGCCTAAGACACAGAAATATTTCACACTAGGTTGTTTTCCATACCATAGTTCGTATGGTGTTTTGTTCAATCCTGCTCTAAGATATACTCTATTTATTATGTAGCAGGCGGTATTGACTGCTTCAACCCAGAAGCTTTTTGCCATATCCTTTCCATTTAACATAACTGACCCCATTTCCTGTAGTACTCGAATTTTCCTTTCAACAACTCCATTTTGTTGTGGAGTTTTTGGGCCTAAGAATTCATGACAGATTCCTTTCTCATCACAGTACCTTTCAAATCGCTCATTCTCAAATTCCCCACTATGATCACTCCTAATGCGATTTATGCAATACCCTTTCTCATTTTAAAGTCGCTTTACTCTATTTACAAATTTATCAAAAGCATCAGATTTTTCCTGAAGAAATGCGACCCAAGTAAATCTAGTGTAATCAGCTACTACCACCAAGAAGTATCTTTTTCTACCATGACTTTCAACTTTGGTGGGACCAACTAGGTCCATGTGTAGTAAATCCAATGACTTTGTTGTTACTATGGTGATTGTCTTTTTGTGACTGACTTTTATCTGTTTACCCTTTAAACAATCACCACATACAACTTTTTCTTCTTTTCTAATCTTAGGAAGTCCTCTAACCAAATTTCTTGAACTTAACTTGACTAAATTTTGATAGTGAACATGTCCCAGCCTTTGGTGCCATAATTTAGACTCACTCTTCATAGCCATATTACATTTTGTCGATAGTACATTCTCATTGTTACTTTCAATAACGTAGCAGTTCTCACTTGTGCGCAAACCTTTCGTGATAGATTTTCCTTTATGATCTAAGATTCTACACACATCTTTTGAGAAGGTAACCAACTGTTCTTTGTCACAGATCTGAGAGATACTAAGGAGATAATGCTTCAAGCCTTCTACCCACAGAACATTTTTAATCTTGGGGAGTCCGGGTCCAACTATCGTTCCTTGCCCAATTATTCTAGCGGAGCTCCCATCTTCAAACATGACTGACCCACCATCAAAGTCTGAATACTCAAAAAAATGAGTTTGTTCACCGGTCATGATAACAACGGAATTTAAACAATGGAATTTAACAACGAAATAGGACTATGCCAAATTAAAATGATAACAACGGAATTTAAACAATTAAAGGAAAGATAACAATTTAAACAAACCACAATAAGGAAATGTAAAGCAACCTCAAAATTCTAGTATTGAGAGGTTGATACAAATGTTGTTCTTAGGACAACCTTGCACCATAAAAACTAAGGGTTTATGGCAGGACAACCTTACTAAAACGATTTGAGTATCAATATCTCAAACTGAAGAGGAGTAAAAGGAAATAGCAAGAATGAAATTCTAAACTATTACAACATTCCCCACAATGCTTGAAATGTAAAATATTACAACATTCACATCCACATATACATTCCACAAACTTGAATGATAAAAGATATGGAAAATAAATCACACATCCACAAAACACAAAGAGTTATAGTGATTCGCCTGTGTGTTCACCAACTGTTAAACAGCACCTACATAGCTTGCTACTCCACTCCTAATATCCTCACACAGGGGATATTAGCGTTCACTATTAAAATAGGTTTTTCAAGGTTCACCTAAAACCCTCACAATTGTGTCTTTCAAATGGGCTTACACAATTCAAAAACCCCACTTTTGAGTTTTCTAGCTTTCCTCAGATAACCAACAGATTGAGATTTTCTATCTTAATCTCAAATAAAACCAAATGAAGGAAATTTACAATAATGTAAAATACCTGGATTTCTCCTTTTGTTGCAGCCCGGAAGAACCAAGTCGGAGTAGAAGTTCGAATATAGAAGTTCAATGTCCAATACTCACTTTGAAATGGTTCTAGGTTCTAGATTGATTTTAAATTAAACCAGTTGGGCTAGCTTTATTTGATTTTGATTCCAAGAAGGAATACAACAATTCCTCTTTCAAATCAGATTGGAATATAGAAACAAAATCAAATTGACAAAGCTAACAAAAGAGAATATTAAATATGCATAGTGTAGCTTAAAAAGAACAAACTTATCTCTCAGAGTGATGCCTTGATATTACTTGAATTCGATTCTTAAACTCTGAAATTTGTTCTCTATTTATAGTTGCAAAAACTCGTCTACGACTGGTCCTAAGGATACCACGACTAGTCGTAGGAGAAACAAATTTTTGAAATTTTAAGTGCGATCGGATAAAACCGTTCCGTGACTAGTCGAAGGTAGTCCACGACCGGTTGTGAGCCCTCCACGACTGGTCGTGAGGAACCAGAATTCGTTGCTTGAGTTTGAGTCATAGCTGCTGGACTGGTCGTGAACGAGTCGTGCATTGTTCACACTACCGGTCGAGCAGTCTCCAGGACTGGTCGTAGCTCAACCAAAAAATTCTAAAAATTTGCAACAACTTAGGACTGGTCCTGGAATTTCTTAGACTGGCTGAGCCAGTGTTAGGACTAGTCGAACAGAGTCCAGGACTAGTCTTAGAATAGTCCAAATATATGTAAAGAGATTCAATTTGAATTATGTATATAAAATGACCTATCTTAAGGTCAATCTAAGGTCAATCATACCTCGAAAGTGATGTATGAACAGTGAGACTTCATTTCTTCAGATGATGGTTGACCTTTGAGAATTATGAAACTTGAGATCTCTATACTCGAAGTAGCTTGAATTTGAGATCTTCTAAAGCTTGGACTTGAATTATACTTCATCTTAAGTTGTACTTTATATTGAGTTGTACTTTATGCTTGAGTTGTACTTGATCTTGAGTTGTACTCGAGTCTTGAACAAGAACTTGTCTTCTGATGTAGCTCTTGAAATACTCTAAACTTTGAAGCTTATAAGAGTGAATAATGTACTTGACCTTGCATGTCTTAAAGTAGAGCTTCATTCTCAACTAGAAACATTGTTATGTAATGACTTGAACATATATATATCCTCATGCTACACAAGACACAGATTGTGTTTTTGGCACAACAAAATTTGACAATCAAAGGAACAAGAGACCATAGCACTTACAGGGATTTCCTTCAACAATCAGATTTATACTTAGGATGAATGTGAATGTACGAGTAAGTTAGGTCGCACGGTAACACTCAAGTATTGCAAAGTATGGGGTGTTACACTTATCCAAGTGGAAAGAGAGATGATCAAATCTCTGAACTTCTCATTGATCTAGCTTCAATGGAAGAGGATTGTGGAGATTAGAAGGGATTCCGTCACCCTACCATGCCCAAGGGACGATGGTGAACAACAGGATTTACCAATCACACAATCTTAAAGAGGGAAAGAAGATATTCAAAGCTATTGCAGATCTATTGTAATTGGAATCACAACAAACCATTAAAAGCTGAAAATATTCCTTAAAATCAACTAAAAATCAATGAAGTTCAATATAAAACTATGAATCAAAGCAAAATAAACATTCTAATCACAGTACAAGCTTCACCTCTTACCCCTAGCTAAGAGGTTTAGCCAACCATAGACATGATTGAACTAAAATCTCTTAAGTAAAGCATAAAAACAACTAAGGAAGAAGAAGAAAGACTCCTAGCGGTGGCTCTCCACGCTTTCGCTCCACTCCTTAAACCGTAGAAGATGCTTTGGAGCATCCTAGAAGCTCTTATTTATAGTCGGAGAACTTCAACTTTCGCACAGAGTTGGAAAAATCCGGAAACCACCTCAAATTTACACAGTCTGTGCAAAATCTACGTAACCTTAGACGAGTTGAAGGCAATCTTTGACGAGTCAAAGGTCATCTTCGACTGGTCGAGGATTTCTTCGACTGGTCAAAGGTCACGTGAATTTGAAAGATAATGTTGCTGGAATTTGAGCCGAAGTTTCTTCGAATGGTGGAGGCAGAACTTAGGCTGATCGAAGTAGGGCTTAGGCTAGTCGAGAATTATACTAATTCATTTCAAATCTTCAATTTTCTTCATTCCTCACTTGGTTTTCTTAGATCTTTGTCCTGTGAATTCTTCAATCGTGGTCTCCTAAGATTCATCCTTTGCTTTGGTGATTCTTGAGCATCAAATCCATGCTCTAACATTCTTTTCAATCCAAGCTCTCAGATTCACCTTGAAACACAAACATGTATAAAATATAATGTTAAGCAGTATCATGTTCATAAAACTAAGATATAAATAGGGAAAATATGCAATATTTGACACTCAACACACTCCCCAACCAACATTTTGCTAGTCCCGAACAAAACATGTATGAAGTAATCTTCAATTCTCAACATTCAAACCTTTTTTCAGAAATCAATCCTTTGTGCAATCAAGTATGAATGGGTAGTATTAAGACGAGGAAGCAGGATTTTGAAAACCTAGATCTGAATCACATAAGCAATCAATCAAATAAATTTTTTTATCAATTCTTTCAGAGCATAAGTTCATATATCAAGTTTCTCAATGTGCTCAGTGCAAATCAACTTCTAATAAAAATACTATCTTTTCATAATGTTAGCCATGCTCATCACTTTAAGATTGGCTGAAAACTCAAGTATTGATTCCGAACTTATCCCCTTTTCTTTCTTTTTCCAGTTTTTGATTTTATATCGACGATCATTTGTATTCATTCAATCTTTCCAACTTTTTCTCCTTTTTTTTTTTTTTCATATTTTTCATTCTTTTTCAAACTTTTCAATCTTTTCACCATACATGACTTTTTTGTCAATCTCCTATTTTTTAACTAGTTCTTTTCTTCTTTTAAGGTGGATAAAATTCTACAGACTCGATTCTCATTATCTTTCAATGATCATTATACTAACAATCAGAAAATCTAGTACTATTCACAGAAAGCAAATTGAACATGTCTTGTAATTTAGATTAACATGATATTCAAACCTCCTCTTAATGAATTAAGTGTAAGAACCGTAAGTGTAACATCCTGACTTTTCACGACCCGAGTATGCGACCGTTTCCCAAAAACCCGAGTGTTAACTTATAAAGAGTTAAATTCCATATATAATTTTTTATAGCATTCAGAGTAAGCAGATGAGCGTAGGATGGACAAATCAATATAAAGAAAAGTTTACATTTATGTTTGAAGTATATAAGGAGTTGCCCATAATGACTTATACAAACCAATGTCTCCAAAATTAATAAATATAAGAATTACATGATCCAATACATGAGAAACAGTAGAATGCAAGTAAATTTGAGCCGTAAGACCCCTTAGCTTCTCGAAGTAGATACAGTCATGTAACCCTGACACTTGAACCCGGTTCCTCATCAGCCCGAACCTGAAAATCTTGTAGGTCACCTGTGCTACCTTTATGGTTATATTTATTTGATAGATGAGTGGCCAACTCAATGTGAACTCCCCTCAAGATTACACACCGTCACATTAGGTAAGCATAGTTATAAAAACATGGTAAGGCATACAAAATAATACATGATGCAGTCTTATTAAATGCTTGGATACGTGAATGCATCATCAACCTGGGGATGCACATCCCGCTGTCAAAATAAAGGGTCGCCCTAGGAGAACTAGTCACCTGAAAAAATACACAAAAGTACACCAGAGGAGGACCAGTGTAACACTCTAAAAATTGGGGGTCGAGCAAAGCTCTACTCCCGAGTTCCAACGCATCACTTATGCAACATGGAAAATGATGCTTAGATGTCGTCCATTAGCAATGGCAGTAAACATGAGTAGGATTATACTAAAACAATATACCATACTCCAGAATTAATGTAATTTGACAAGCGGAAGACTGAAATATATGCATTTAATTATGAAAACGTTTCACAAATTTCGGAGTATGAGTATGAAATCGGGCTAAATATACACATGTGTTGTTTCTAATCATATAAAATGTAGGAAGTAAATGTGTTCAACTAAACAAGTATCCCAGTAGTCACTGCGCATCGGAATGAGATCTACATAAGTCCGCCCGATGACTGAACATAGGAGAACTCTTCCTCCTCGCCTACGAAGTCCAACTCTGCTGTGTAGACCCCGCCATTACCTACATCTAAACCAGAGTCTGGGTAGTGTTTTAAAACACTGTCCTAGGTGGGAATGAGTAGCTAATTCAGTAGAACTATAAAGCAAAGGTTAACATGTTATTAATTCAGTCAAGCAGTAATGATAAAGCAATACATCAAACAATCCTAGCTTCTCTTACTAATGCTGGGATGATATGCAAAAATGATGCATGCCCTTGCCTGCACTCCCTCAGCGACATCATCTCACGATCGCGCATGGCAAACTCTCGAAAAGTGTGCTTCCTCGCCAAAGCACATACAATGCGGTGCATGGTCGTGTTAGTCAAGTAATTTATTAGGCTTATTCATACAACAGATTCGGGAAGCTAAGGTACCACCCTTTTATACAATTTACTCAAACAATGCTCCATCTAGGGTCGTCAATCCTAGTTAATCACATACGATAGACAAGTTCAAGAGTTTACACTCTAGGTCGGTACAAGAGGCTCGTCACCATCTGCGTAAGCCTATTTAGTACTCGAGGTCACACCACCAACACCCTACCAACCGACAGTCTATTTTCGAAGGCTCGTCACCAACTCGACTAGGGACCACAGCCAGGCTGCGCCGGTATAGGCTAACAACTCGAATACAGTGTCCCATACCAACGTATTCGGCTCATGAGTTGGGTTGCTCACTGGTCACTACAGGGAGGCTCGTCACCCCAGCGCAGGCCGACAGCTCGACCACGGTGTCCCATACCACCATGCCCGGTTCATGAGTCTTAGTGGATCGTGGTACCATGATTAAAGCGGGCTTTTACATTAGTAAGTGGTACCTTAGATTCAAGAAGTATCGTTCATACATGGTAAACACGTAGTAGGCCAATCGGTTTATTAGACAAGTTTGACTGGTACGAGTGTATGCTGAATTAATCGACATGGTACCACTGTCGACAATCATCGTGCAACTCAGATTTACCAAACGCATCAAATGTGGAGAGACTAATCCGGCCACTCAATCGGGAATGGTTACTGATTGCCTGGACTACGTAGTAGTCCCAATCATACTCAAATGCAGCATGTGGATACATGTGATAATCATATAAGCCTTTAGCAAACATTCTAAATACAATAGTCATTTGAGCATTTTATCAAACACATAGAGCATGTTATCATACATACGCATTTTCTACATAAATCACATAGTAGCAATATAGATTACACGAAGGAAGTTATAGATATAGGTAAGGTAGTTGAGAATCCTATCTCAATACCCTTAATAAAATACAATTCGTCAAGCAATTTTGCATTCAGACATTGTATCAAACAGGTAGGCTACAAATTACTTTATACATAGACTAAAATAGTTACGACATATATTATGACAAATCCTTTCACAAGGGGATTGCCACACATACAACAAGCATGTATTCTAGGTTAATAGTCATAGCAAGTACAAATCATGATTCTAACATCATTCAAACATTTCAACAAATACATGGAATGCATCATATATTCACATAGTTCGCACGCATGTATAATTTATCGAATACATCATAACTAAGATCATATGGCAGTAATCAAGTCAGACATAAATCATTAGCTGACATCAAAAGCCTTGAAAATCATAACCTAAATGTTTATAGTTCGTACCTTTCATCGGAATACTTGTTACGAACTCGGTTCATACACGTCTCCGTTTACAGTAAAATGGCTACCTAAATCATGAAATAGGTTAGCTATTTCACTGATTCCTCTATTTGGATTTCAAGAACGAGATTAGGGTTAGGATATCTTACCCAATTCGAAGTTGGAGATGATCGTGAAGCGATGTTGAAGGGTGAATCGAGGTGTGGAGTTGTGGGAGAGAATCCCAACAACGATCTCCCACTCTTTCTCCTCTCCTCACTCTTTTCTCCTCTTTTCACTCTTCTCTCACCTAGGGTTTGAGAAAATCGTATGGAATGAGAGAGGGGTGGTTTATGATCCTTATATAGGCCCAAAACTGACGCAAATGGCCCTAGGGCCATGGTATACTTAGGTTATAACCAAAAGTCATTTGTTTCAGGCCAACGAAGCTCATCTGGAGATCCATTACCTGCGTACGGTCTAGAGAAAGTCCCTTGACGATGGATCTACACCAGGTTAAGATTTCAGTCTGATCGGATTAATGAATCTACCGTGGAGGACCTGTTTCAGTTCAACGGTTATCGTCACTTGATCAGGGCCACAAGTATACTGACATGTGCAGGAAAATTTCACTGATCCATGGGTGTAGTTGGGTTAGAATCTGATGGTCTGAAACCTTAAATTTGGCTTGCAAGCGAACAGTTCAATTCACTTAAATTTATGTTCATTTTCTAAAGATATTCACGTTTCTCACACACTTTACTCAGGGCTCTAGTTGTGCATTTTTGGATACTATTTAGGCTCGATTCCCGCGATGGTTGTCAAGCCTAGTAAAGTGGTCATAACCGTATAGTTTCGCGATTATCGGATTTTCGACGCGCAGTCCATGTCCGATACGGAGTTTCAATGTGCTCACGAGAGCAACTAGGTTTTGAGACTGATCATAGGTTTTTAGGTAATGTAGAGTTAGGGATTCTACTGGTTTTGGGTGTTTCAGTTCGTATAGAAAGTGGTCCAAGCTAATCTACTAATTAATTTAGTTTAGTACTTAATTAATTTTTGTCTAATTTTTACATAATTTGACCCTTAGTGATTTCTACCTGAAGTGGTACTCGGGTCTTTGTACGGATTTTTCTGGGACGTTACAATCTACCCCCCTTAAAGAAACAATTCCGTCGCCGAAATTGCGTAAGGGTAATAAGTAAAGGTTTTATTATTTCATTTGCTTAGTTCTGTTGGTTTCAGGTTTATATATGTGTTAGGGTATATAATGACTACACTAACCTAGCTCATAATGGTCTACCCCCCTTAAAAGTTTCTACCTTTGAGGTTTGAAAACAAATGTCCAAATCATTATTTTCGTGCTAAGTGTTTGATGATAAAGTTTACCTAAGGGTGGAATGATCTACCCTTTATAATTGGGCTAATACAGAAAGTCAGTTGTGGTAGGCTCGAATCCGATACGTTGATTGCCCGCTGACCACGACAGACAACTCATTGTATCCCTTCCTAATCCTGATGGATCCTGGTCTTCTACTCGGTCAAAACAGTGAGTCCTTTGATAATCACCCAGGATTGAGAATTGAATTAAGCCACAAATGTCTCATAGGGATATAGTTCTGAAATTCTGAAATCTAATCATCCTAAATATTTAAGGAGTATTATAATTTGCTAGGAGGTTCAAGCCTCATGTTTATAAGGTTGTCATTCGGGTCTTGTTCAACGAGAGCTCTTGTTTAACCTATGTTTAACTTGGTGGATAATAAGTTCTTCCATGGTGCTCATAGTTAAAAGACTATACTAGAAGGGTTTTCAATCTCCTAAAACTATGTGTATGTCACCATTTCGATCATACGACTAGGGGGTTATGGGCAAATTGCACTTTGGTTTCATTAACTTCGGGAGGGAAGGAAGAGTCGAGAGTTCTAAAATATTTCAGAAGTTTGGCTTATTAGCAACATAAGGTCGCGGGAAAGGAAAGAAGAGGGGCATCTCCTCAATGCGGTCTGAACCTTGTTTTTATAAGGGGATAAGAAACTTAGAATATTTTACTGTAGTCCTCCTCTAACATGAGCTTACAGAGTATTAAACTATGAAACTCAATCCTACTCAAGGGTCCTAATTTAATTGCACAAAACAACTAATATATATATATATATATATTTAAATTTAATCATAGGATGACTCCTAGTATGATTATAAATAATTCCTAAATAGACACCTAATACTAAACTTTAATATGAAAAGATATGACTAGTCTATTGATAACTCAAAGTTGTAGGAATTTTTATTTATTTTTCGTCTCAACCCTTCTATTATTTATAACATATTTGTCACTTTTAGTTACCATATTATTTTTTTTTATAATGTGTATAGTACTCCATCGCTAGGCCTATTCTTTCATATGAATTGGTTTAATAGACCCAATGTTTACTAATAGGAATACACATGTACTTTGAATGTGGGTAGTGACATCAAAGGCCAAAGGCGCTGCAGTTGCTGACTCAGGTGTTTCAACTGCAAGTGCATGTACATGTGCTTGTTGAGGGCGATTTGGTTGCGCTGCCATAGGTTGTTGAGGTGGAGTCGCTATAACACGTGGCGGCTGATGGTTGATCTTCTGAGGTGGCGCGAGACCGTTGTCTTTCATCTTAGTAAAACAGAAGGGGTCGTTGTGTCCCCCTTTGTTGCAATATGTACACCAATGTTCGCTTTTGCTGGGTCGGCAAAGCCATGGGCCTGGGAGGTGAGTCTACATGTGGCCTCTTAACTAGGATTGGTCGGTGCTGTAATTCAGGCTGAGGCCTCGGGCCCATTGGTATACGTATCTGAGAAATTGTCTCCATTTTGTTTAGTTCGTAGAGACATGTTAACTAGCTTGGCGTAATTGGGAATGCTAGCGCAACACATTTTAGTGCAGATATCGTGCCGCAGCCCATCTGAAAAATACCGCATTTTCATCAGTTCATCTGCTAGTATCAAAGGAGCGTTCTCGTACTCTGATACTGTCATCCCTCCCTGTTAGAGGCGAAGAAACTCTCCCTCTTTCTCATTGCGGTAGGTGAGAGGGAGATACTTCCCATGTAAGCATGTCTTAAAAGCTTCCCATGTCCAAACATATCCAACGACAATGGTCCTAAGGATGCTGTCCCACCAGAGACTGGCCTCCTTCTCAAACATGTAGGTGACCAACTCTACCTGCTCTGCCTCAGTGCAGTGCAACGGCTTCAACATCTTAGAGATGTGGTCAAGCCAATACTCGGCCTTCTCGGGTCTGTGAGTACCCACAAACGTAGGAGGTTGGAAGCGCTGAAATCGCTCAAACAAGCCACTAGCACCTGTAAGTGCTATGGTCTCATGCTCCTTTGGTTGTCAAATTTTGATGTGTCAAAACATCTATCTGTGTCCTGTGCTTGTATGATGATTTATATGAATTCAAGACACTGCATACACACTTCAAGAAGCTACATGTTGAAGTCTTCAAGAAGCTACATGTTGAAGTCTCAAGAAGCCACATGTTGAAGTCTCAAGATGCTACAATGTTGAAGTTCAAGTCTGAAGAAGCAACGCATGAAATAGTTTTATGTTGATGAAGATCTCAAGTTTAAAGCTACAATAAGTTCAAGATCTCAAGCGTGATATGGTTCAAAATATCTACATTCGTTGAATGGTTGAAGTTCAATGTCCATACGACATGGTTCAGGTTTGAATGACCTTAGGTTGACCCTTTAAGTAGGTCACTTTGGATACATAAATCAAATATTTATTTTACATAAGTTTGGTCTATTTTAAGACCAGTCCTAGCTCTTGTTCGACCAGTCCTAGCATTGGTTCGACTAGTCCAAGAAATTCCACGACCAGTCTTAAGTTGTTGAAGATTTTTCAGAATTTTTGGTACGCCCACGACCAGTCCTGGAGGTCCTTCGACCGGTCGTAGGTGTGGCTTCGACTCGTCCACGACCAGTCGTAGAGCTACGACTCAAAGTCCAGCAACGTAATCTATGGTTCTACGACCAGTCGTAGATATCCACGACCAGTCGTAGGTGTCCCACGACCAGTCGTAGGCTACTCACGACCAGTCGTGGAACGACTTTCAAAGATCGCGCTTAATTTTTCAAAAATCTGTTAGAGCTACGACCAGTCGTAGGTTTCTAAGACCAGTCGTAGGAGCGATTTTTACTTCTATAAATTGAACACGAAATTCAGAGTTTTCACACTTCAACTCGATTCAATTCAAGAATTTTCAAGTGATCACTCTGAGATAAGTCTGTGTTTATTTTAAGCTACATTGTGCTTATTTAATATTCCTTTTTGCTAGCTTATTTAATTTGATTTTGTTTCTGTATTCCAATCTTCTATTTGAAAAGAGGAATTATCTTATTCCTTCTTCTTGGAATCAAAATCAAATATAGCTACGCCCAACTTGTTAAAATCTAAAATCAATTAGAATTTAGAACCTTATGAATGTGAGTATTTGAAATTGAACTTTGACATTCAATCATCTACTCCGATTGGTTCTACCGGGCTGCTACAAAAAGGAGAAATCCAGGTATTTTACAATTCTGTAAAATTTCATTTCTTTTGGTTTTGTTTGAGGTTAAGCCAGAAAAATCTCATTGTATTGGTTATCTGAGAAGAACCAGAAAACTCAGAAAAGAGGGGTTTTTGAATTGTGTAAGCCCAAGTGAAAAAGACACAATTGTAAAGGTTTTTGGTGAACCTGTGAAAACCTATTTGATAGTGAACGCTAATATCCCCTGTGTGAGGATATTAGGAGTGGAGTAGCTTTTTGTGTGGCTGTTGGAAAACAGTTGGTGTACACATAGGCGAACCACTATAACTCTTTGTCTTGTGGATTGAATGCTTGCTTAATTTTCATATCTTTTATCATTCGATTGTGTGGAATGTACAAGTGGATGTGAATGTTGTAACTATTTATATTTCAAGCAAGTGTGGGGATTGTTGTAATAATTTAGATCTTACTTCTGCATTTAATTTCAATTCCTTGCTATTTCATTTACTTATATTAAAATTGAGTCCTTGATCCAAAAGAGGTTCTAGAAATAAGGTTGTCCTACCATAAGCCCTTGTTTATTATGGTGTAAGGTTGTCCTTAGAACTGAATTTGTATCAATCTCTCAATACCTATTTATCAAGGTGATTTAAATTTAGCTTTGTGAATTGATTCATATTGTAAAGCTATTGGTTTTATTTATTTCTGCTAATTTTATTTTAAATTTGGCATAGTCCTATTCACCCCCCCCCCCTCTAGGACATATAGCTTGGCCTTTTCAGCACCCACGTTTCCAACAGGGTGCACAGGGCCCCAGCGATGGTAGTCCATATCTGTTGCTGCTGCATAAGGAGCATCATTTGCTCCAACCTGTCAGGAGGAGAAGCCGCTTGAGGCATGTGAGGCGTCGAGGTAGATGCACGGTTCTGCTCGGGAACCGGTGGTGCAGAAGGTGTTAGCCCATTAGTGGGGTCAGTAGCCGGCTGTGAATCCGGCATAGTGTCGCTGTCATCCCCTATACACAACATAGGGTGCAAATCGGGGGTCGAGCAAAGCTCCACTCCCGAGTTCCAATGCATCACTTATGCAACATGGATAATGATGTTTAGATGTCGTTCATTAGCAATGCAGTAAACGTGAGTGAGATTATACTAAAACAACATATCATACTCCAAAGTTAATGTAATTTGGCAAGTGAAAGACTGAAATATATGCATTTAATTATGAAAACGTTTCATAAATTTCAGAGTATGAGTATGAAACCGGGCTAAATATACACATGTGTTGTTTCTAACCATATAAAATGCAGGAAGTAAATGTGTTCAACTAAACAGGTATCCCAATAGTCCTTGCGCATCGGTATGAGATCTACATAGGTCCGCCCGATAGCTGAACGTAGGAGAACTCTTCCTCCTCGCCTACGAAGTCCAACTCTGCTGTGTAGACCCCGCCATCACTTGCATCTAAACTAGGGTCTGGGTGGTGTTTTAAAACACCATCCCAGGTGGGAATGAGTAGGTAATTCAGTGGAACTATAAAGCAAAGGTTAACATGTTATCAATTCAGTCTAGTAATGATAAAGCAATACATAAAAAAAAATCCTAGCTACTCTTATTAATGCAGGGATGATATGTGGAAATGATGCATGCCCTCGCCTGCACTCCCTCAACGACATCATCTCACAATCGCACATGACAAACTCCCGAAAAGTGCTCTTCCTCGCCAAAGCACATGCAATGTGATGCATAGTCATGTTAGCCAAGTAATTTATTAGGCTTATTCATAAAGCATATTTGGGAAGCTAAGGTACCACCCTTTTATATCATTTACCCAAACAATGATCCATCTAGGGTCGTCAATCCTAGTTAATCACATACGATAAGCAAGTTCGAGAGTTTACACTCTAGGTCGCTATGAGAGGATCGTCACCATCAGCGTAGGCCTATTTAGTACCCAAGGTCACACCACCAATGTCCTACCAACCAGTAGTCTATTTTCGAAGGCTCGTCACCAACCCGACCGGGGACCACAGCCAGATTGCGCCGGTGTAAGCCGACAGCTTGAATACAATGTCTCATACCACTATAAGCGGCTCATGAGTTGGGTTGCTCTTTGGTCACTACGTGGAGGCTCGTCACCCTAGCGCAGGCCGACACCTCGACTACGGTGTCTCATACCATCATGCCCGACTCATGAGTCTTAGCGGATCGTGGTACCATGGTTGAAGCGAGCTTTTACATTGGTAAGTGGTACCTTAGATTCAAGCAGAATCGTCCATACATAGTAAACACACAATAAGCCAATCGGTTTATTAGACAACTTCGACTGGTACAAGCGTACGCTGAATTAATCGACATGGTACCACTGTCGACAATCATTGTGCGAATCTGATTCACCGAACGCATCAAATGTGGTGAGACTAATCCGGCCACTCAATCGGGAATGGTTACCGATTTTCTGGACTACGTAGTAGTCCCAATCATACTCAAATGCAGCATGTGGATACATGTGATAATCATATAAGCCTTTAGCAAACATTCCAAATACAATAGTCATTTGAGCATTTTATCAAACACATAGAGCATGTTATCATACATACACATTTTCTACATAAATCACATATTAGCGATATAGATTACATGAAGGAAGTTACAGATATAGGTAAGGTAGTTGAGAATCCTATCTCAATACCCTTAATAAATACAATTCGTCAAGCAATTTTGCATTCAGACATTTTATCAAACATGTAGGCTACAAATTACTTTATACATAGACTAAATTAGTTACGACATATATTATGACAAATCCTTTCACAAGGGGATTGCCACACATACAACAAGCATGTATTCTAGGTTAATAGTCATAGCAAGCACAAATCATGATTCCCGCATTATTCAAACATTTCAACAAACAAATGGAATGCATCATATATTCACATAGTTCACACACATGTATAATTTATCTAATACATCGTAACTAAGATTATATGGCAGTAATCAAGTCAGACATAAATCATTAGCTGACATTGAAAGCCTTGAAAACCACAACCTAAACATTTATAGTCCACACCTTTCGTCGGAATACTTGTTACGAACTCGGTTCGTACATAACGTGTAAGACTCGTATCCTAGACCGTACCGTTCCGTAGACTTCCCCGGTCTTCCCGGTCGAATTCCCGCAACTTCGACCCTTAATCGGTAATTGCACGCGACCTTGATTCACACGTTGTCAACCCGAGTCGACTCAACCTAAGACTTGTACCCTTGCGACCGCACCGTCGCCGCGGTTCCGATGCCGCGACTCTCGCACCGATCTGATTCTCTGGTCAAGAGATGAGGGTTAGCGTTCGGTGCGAGGAAAACGCCGCTCGTACGAATCCTGAGAGAATCTCAACGAGATGTCACATCAATCACCCATCAATCAATCCCCTCAATCCATCACTTCTCACCCTTCCCCAAGCAACCCAAAGTCAAAAAGTTCTTGCACCCCCCATACCTCTCTTACAACATTTGCCCCAAAAGTCAAAAAGGTGCTCTTACATCCATCACAGCACATCCATCACCCATCTCCCTTTACAAGTTTCTCGCTTCTTTTTTTTTTTCAAAACACTTTTCAAGCAATCCAAAACCTCTCACACGTCCAAGCTTTTTCACTCCAAGAGTGCTACAAGTGTGGCCCACCTTTCTTACCCTTTCATCTCCCATCTCAACCATCCAAACTTCATCTCCTCCGTTGGAATCAAAGCTAAGGAGCTAAGGAAGCCTGTGGAGGAAGAAGGAACGGTGGGTGATCTTCAGATTCTTGTTTTTATTCATTTGTTTGATTTAAGGGCCACATGTAGTGGGACCCACTTTGATGTAGATTTTGTATCAAGAGGGGCCCATAGTGGCGGGGCCCCTCCATCTTTGCCGGTGTCCTTCTCTTCATCTCTCTTTCCATGATCATGGCCCACTTATGATGTGTGTATGTTATCCATGCCATCTACCGGTGGACCCATCCATGTGGGACGCACCATGATATTTATATGTCATCCCAACCTTCCATAAGGAGCCCACCTTGATGTGCTATCAGGGGGTGTGGCTGCCAGTGGAGTGCAACCTGACGTGGGACCCACCCAACCCCACAGCAGGTGGCAGACCGAGTGAAGATGCCTCGTCTCGGCACTGGAGGTCTTGGTATTGCGCCCTGTGGGGTGGCTAAGATGGAGTGTGTGTTGACATGTGTGTGTACTAACATAGGGTGTGTGTACTAACATGAGGTGTGTGCGGACAGTGAGTGTGTACTGACATGGAGGGTGTATTGACATGGGTGTGGGCTAACGGTGGGGTCCCTAGGACCCATCCATGTCGTCCATTCATTTGGTTGGGCCACCCCATGATGTATGTGTTTAATCCAAACCGTCCACCGTTTCTGGACGGTGGAGCCCACATTCGTGTGGGGCCCTCCTAGTACCCAGATCCATAGCTCAACTGGTAGACTGAGCAAAAGATACCTCATTTTAACGCTGGGCCCACGTCCAGCTCCATAGCTCAACTGGCAGGCAGAGTGGAGACACATCGTTTCAACGTTTGAGGTCTTGGTATCGAACCCAGTGAGGGTGGCCTCCACGTGGGACCCACCTAAGTGTTGGGTGCGGCTGAAACTTGGCCTGACCCTTCATTCAAGTGGGACACCCACGATGGGTGGGTTGGATTTGTGAACCCCATGCCATCTCAGTGGGCCCGATAAATGATTATGAATGTTTTCAATGGAGGGTAGCCCTCTCAACTGTTGAATCTGATGTGGCCCACACAAGTCACGGATTGGCTTAATTTTTTGAGACCTAGGCCCACGCTGGAACGGTGCATCAGACTGATGGGTTAGATGTTTGGTAAACATCAACAGTGGGGCCCACATAGCTCACCTCAGGGGAGCTTATTGTCAGCACAAGCGCTGTACCTTTCCCATATATATATATATATATATATATATATATATATATATATATATATATATATATATATATATGGTGGGCCCTACGTGGGACTCACTTCTTTTGCTGTCAGAAGGGAAGAAAGAAAAAGGAAGGAAAGAAAATGAAAAGAAAAGTAAAAGACAAAGAAAGAAAAAAGTGGAGAGGGGCCATGTCCCTCTCTCTCTCTACATCTCTCTCTACCTCTCTCTTTATCTCTCTCTCTATCTCTCTCAAGATCTCTCTCTCTCTATCTCTTAAACGCCCAAAGACTTGTGTGTCCCACCATGAGGCACGTGTGATCTGACGGTGGGACCCACTTTAGATATATGTGTTTTATCCCCCGGGCATGGGCCCAATGATGTATGTGCTCTATCGACACCGTCCGCTATTTGAACGGCAGGGTCCACCATGATGCATGTGTTGCATCCATACCGTCCACCTGTTATGAGATCATTTTATGGCATGAGAAAATGGGTGAAACAGATCTAAAGTGCGAGTGGGCCCCACCATTTAACTAGTGGACCGTGACATCCACCGTCGAAACTTCTAAAGGCCGTGGTAGTTCCAAATAAGCTGATATTGTTTCCACTTCATTTATCTCTATGTTAACGTATGAATAGGTCGGATCTCAAATATACATAAGGTTGGGCCCAAACGAGGCCCATCAGTGTGGCCCATTTGATATACATGAAGTCCGTTGGTGTGGCCCACGTAATACGGCATATGTGATGTGGCCCGCTTGGCATAGGAGGCCCATTGAGACATATTTAAGGCCCCGGTGCGAGGCCCACCTAATGTGTATTCCAGACCTGATGTGATGTATGTGAGGCCCATGTGCGAGGCCCAATGTAATGTTTGTGCGTGGCCGTTGCAACGTTATGAATTCCTTATGTATGCCACTCCTTGGGAGCAATGATGGTTTGACGTGCACATTGATGGGCAATGATGGTTAGATGTCCTCATTGTGACCTTCCCTCCGGTCTTGTTAGGCCCATTCTCTTCTTGGATTAACCCAAATAAGTGGGCCCCATTCACTATAGATGGATGATTTCATAGCCACGGTCGACGCCGATTATCGACTCTGATTATCGGTGTCGACTACCGATGCTGATATTGGTGCCGATTGTTGAGACCGACGCCGATCATCGATACCGATTTCTAGTATGTGGCAACATAATATCATAATACATTTCCATACGCATCATCTACATGCTTGTGATGAGATGAGTGATTGATCATAGCACCTGCCTTTGAGCAGATCGTTTATGGACTCCTTGATAGGCGGAGTTGCCCTACATGAGTGTCCACTATGCGTAAGATTGTTGCATGACTGGATTACGTGATTCATGCATCTTGCATCGTGTGACATGTATATTGTACGCCCTAGCGACATCAGGGCCATAGCCGCCACAGGCATATCGTGGTTGGCAGGATTGGATACCGAAAATCTTGTTCTACATGAGGTGTGATAGATATCCCTTGGTGAAAGTCCCTAAACCCTTATGGTACCAAGAGGTTGCTCCAGCGTCTAGACCGAGTGGGTGCAGGAGCACCGAGTGTCGATTGCCAGACGACTGCACTTTCCACTGTGTCATGGTCGGTTGGAAGGGGGTGCGGCCTTACTTGCCCGAGTGGAGGGGACAAAGCTAGGCTGAGTCTGACCAGCTCGAGGAATGGGTCCACTATCGACGAGCCGAGCCCGATATTGGCAGGTGGATAGTGAGGTCTCTTCCACTTACCTTATTGCGCGCGATGGGACGACAATCTGGTTTAGAGTGTACTAGACCTCGGTGATATTCTAGATTTGAGCCGTATTGATATGTGGACTTAGATGGGGATTTGTATGCTTGAGTTGCATTTCGCATCGCATAGCCTTGGTATGGCTAACATCATTCATGTCTTGCATCGCATAGCCTTGGTACGGCTAGTGGTATTCTTGGATTCATCAGCATGTTCCGCATTACTCTAATACTGCATACCGCATTACTACCTTGCGCACACACTTTCACCACCCTTTAAGCTTTTTATAAGCTTATGCACGACTGTTGCGTGCAGGTAATGTTGGGACGCAGCAGCACTGAGGTTGGAGCACAGAGCAGATCTTTTTGGAGCTTTTTGTCCATTCTCATTGTATTTCCCTTTATGCTCATTGTACTTGTAAAGTTTTTGATCATAGTGAAAATGTGATGAAATTTTGGTTGTTGTTTGTGGGTTATGCCTTTGGTTATGCTTATTACAAATTAAACTGATGTTGAAAATCCTCCTTATAGCATCCCAGGATCGAAAACTGGCGTATGGGAGCTAGGAGCTGAGAATGGGGTTCTACGGAGGCTGTTGGCACTGGATTCGGCGATCGAGAATTTTGTGAGCCCGGTTTTCGAGTTTGGGGCATGACATAATGTCTCCGTTTATGGAAAAATGGCTACCTAAATAATTAAATAGGTTAGCTATTTCATTGATTCCTCTATTTGAATTTCAAGAACGAGATTAGGGTTAGGATTTCTTACCCAATTCGAAGTTGGAGACGATCGTGAAGCGGTGTGGAAGGGTGAATCGAGGCGTGGAGTTGTGGGAGAGAATCCCAACAATGATCTCTCACTATTTCTCCTCTCCTCACTCTTTTCTCCTCTTTTCTCTCTTCTCTTGTCTAGGGTTTGAGAAAATCGTATGGAATGAGAGAGGGGTGGTTTAAGGTCCTTATATAGGCTCAGAACTGACGTAAATGGCGCCACAACCATGGTATACTTAGGTTATAGCCAAAAGTCGTCTGTTTCAGACTAACAGAGCTCATCTGGGGGTCCATTACCTGCGTATGGTCTGGAGAAAGTCCCCTGACGATGGATCTATGTCAGGTAAAGATTTCAGCCTGATCGGATTAGTGGATCGACCGTGGAGGACTTGTTTCAGTTTAACAGTCATCATCACTTGATTGGGGCCACAAGTATACTGACATGTGCACGGAAATTTCCCTGATCCAAGGGTGTAGTTGGGTCAGAATCTAACGATCTGAAACCTTAAATTTGTCCTGCAAACGAATGGTCCAATTCACTTAAATCTGAGTTCATTTTCTAAATATATTCATGTTTCTCGCACACTTTACTCAGGGCTCTAGTTGTGCATTTCTAGATACTATTCGGGCTTGATTCCCTTGATGGTTGTCAAGCCCAGTAAGGTGGTCATAACCGTATAGTTTCGCTGTTATCAGATTTTTGACGCGTTGACCAGGTCCGATATGGAGTTTTAATGTGCTCCCGAGAGCAACTGGGTTATGAGACTGATCCTAGGTTTTAAAGTAATGTAGAGTTAGCGATTCTACTAGTTTTGAGTCTTGTAGTTCGTATAGAAAGCCGTCCAAGCTAATCTACTAATTAATTCAGTTTAGTACTTAATTTTCATCTAATTTCTACATAATTTGACCCTTAGTGATTTCTGCCTGAAGTGGTACTCAGGTCTTTCTACGGATTTTTTCGGGATGTTATAACCAGCTATCTGGAAAAGGCCATAATATATAGATTGCCCACGGAGAATTTAATCACATGGAAAAGACCATAGATCGCCCAAAGAGAATTTAATCCCCCAGAAAAGACCATAAAGTATAGAATGACCAGGAGAATTAATCACCCGGAAAAGACCATATGATATGAAAATGCATGATTAGCCCAACCGTTATTATTCTGTTTACAACCAGCAAGTTTAATAAGCTCAAAGGTCACTACGGGGAGCTCAGAGCCCAGCGTAGGCTGACAACTCAGGCACAGTGTCCCATTCCAACATCCCTGGTTCATGAGGCTACCACCTTAGGATGTTTAATGAATCTCAATCGATTAGTGGCCAATCATATTCTGTTTATGGGGCTTACCATCGCATGGTTGCACAAAATAAAATATTGACCCCATATAGGGCAAATACCAAAACAAAGCCACATAGGGCGATATCGAAACAAGGCACCTAGGGCAGATATCAAAATAAGCCACATAGAGCAAGTATCAAAACCATGCAATAAAGACCATCCTTAAAAACCACTTGGACATGACCCCTGGATGGTAGGCCCACATCAATATTCAAATCACCCCACCACTCAATAACCATTAATCAAAGGTTCATTACAACCAAAATCAATCGAGTTACATCCTAAGTATGGGTGTACATTTATAAGTAGGGGTTTTCCACTGATGTGTCAGTTTAAGTTCTGTAAGCAATTCACAAAAGAAATACACATGCATAAACAATTATACAGGATAATCATTAAGCATGTAATACAACAATTCAATTTTCACCAGTTAACACATGTGATTATATAAAAGAGAGATATCGATTATAAATTGAAATAAGAACTATAACTTAAGCTAATGAGAAGATGGAAAGCTCAAGGGGAAGAATCATCACCTCGTGGATCGCCACTAATGTTGCTAGGAAGCACGTATGCCCTTAGAATCAACCCTACCATAAATTGTAAAATTATATGGTCAGATATAAGTTCTATACATTTCCTATGTTTAAGACCATAACCTAGAGTTCAGATAACCTAGTTTTAGGGTTTCATCCTAGGGTTTAGTTATAGGCTTAGATTTTCAGGGTTTGAACCCTAGTTGGTGTGAAATTGATTTTAGTGTTAATTTAATAATTATAAGGCATTTACTAACATTAGTGTTATGGTTAATATTGGTTAATAATCATTATGATGATAATTAATATTATGATTTACTATTTATGATAAATAATACATTAGTATTTTATATTGATACCATTTTAATTTCTTGTATATAATAACTATCATTAGAATAAATAATTTACCACTGGCTATGCATCCTAATATTTAACAATCCTAATAATGATGGACATGGTAACAATGTTAATTCAATAATTAGAAAAGAAATTGTTAACATTAGTGTTATAATCACTGTTAGCTAATGTAGCAAAATAATCCTCATAATGGTAATGACTGGTGTGGTATATTATAAATGATAATGTCTATGAATGATAGATATATGCTAACATCCAATATCTAATGGTCATAATTTGCTTATAATAGTTAATATTAACATACATAACATGTTAGTGGTTAAACAAAATTATTAATCTCAGTAACTATAGTAAAACCAATTTATGATAATAAATTAACGACTTACTTTGAAAGAGGAAACCAACTTACATTAGTTGACTCAGTTCGAGCCGAGTTAACTCAGTTCGATACAACCTCCCCATCTACTCCCTCTCTCTTTCTTTCATCCTTACTGGAGACATCCAGCAATGGGTGCCATGCTTGGCCTGACTCAGACTCAGTGAGTCGAGTCTAGTCGGCTCAGTAACGGCCCACGAATTGGCCTAGCTTGGTTGGCCCAAGACAATGCCACACACCACTCTTTCCTTCTTCCTCCTTTTCTTCTTCTTTCCTCCTCATCTAAGACCATGCACCAGCGGCTTTCTGGACCGAACCAATGCCCAACTCGTTTCAACGAGTTGGACTCGCTAGTGGGTCGGGCCGACTCGATTTGAGCTGGTGCAGACGTGCACCACTTCTCTCCCTCATTCTTCTTCTTTCAGGGGTTTCTTTTCCTGTCATTACATCCAACCAGATGAGTCTGGCTCGGCCAAACCGGACGGGGCAGTCCTTATGCTAGTCCAGCCCATGGCTCAATTAACAACTCGAGTAGTTTCACTGATGAGTCGCAACAGTGACTCGGTTTGGGTTGAGTCAAGGCCGCACTCCAGCACATCCCTTACCTTTTTTTTTTCTTTATTTCCTTCTTTCTCCAATTTGCATAGGCCGCATCAGTGATAGCCCATTTAGTGATTGATCTGAGACTAAGGGTTACAACAGGAGCTAACCGGCTAAGCTTCTAACAGGGAAGACGACCCGCCATTAATGGCAGATTGCAAATATCTGCATTTTCCTTCAAACTGGTGCTTAAGGACGATGTAAACAGGCTTATGGGAACTTGGGAAATCAATGGATCGGAGCTTCATGGAAATTCTCATGGTGGGTTCGATCGTTGAAGGTGGCGGCTGGTTTCTCTCTGGGTTGGGACGAAAGGCCCTAGCTCGAGAATGCCTTCCTCTTTACGGATTGCTCTAATGTCGCTAAACCGTTGGATGGTGATGAACGGTCTGGATAAGGTCTTACCGTGAGTTCCGAATATCGCTAGTACAGGGAAACCGGCCATTAGTTTTCTTCCTCTGGTATTATGGAGCCCTAAACCGTGCGGAATGGAGGGTTGGGATTCGCCGAATGGACTGCCAAGATGTAGGGATTCCTTCTCACTTGGATCGTCAAGCTGGCATATAGATGGAGAAACGGCAGGTTTCCATTTTTAGCAATTTGTGTTTGTAGGGCCGGTTTGTGGTGAAGATAGTGTGTCCACACGTGCAGGAAAATCTACTGTGACAGATGGGTTTTGGTCAACCCCACGCTCTAGAGCTGATGGATGGTTTGGATCCCCTAGTTGATTCGAGATGGTGGGCCACGTACATTGCAACCGTCCGTTCGTTTGAACAGAGTGCTGGTAGAAAGTAAAAAGGAAAGGAGTTTTCCTTCTTTGGAAATCTCAGTCAACGGAGCTTTAACCTCTCCTGTTGGTACGCTGCACAGCGAGTGTGTACCAGCTGTACACGGGCACCCCATTAAGTGGGGCCCACCGTGATGTTTACGATAAATCCACTCCGCTCATTCTCCCTGGAGATTCTAATCAGACCTTCTGACCAATTATCAGGCAGATCTAAGGTTTAGGTGGGGCTCACCACTTGATTTGGGTTCCACGTATCGATTTTTGCCAATCTGACGGTCGGACCGTCCTGAGTTTGATCATCAATGGTTAAAAACCCTAATGGGCCATTTGCAAGGCTCACATCATGCATTGCTAACCAATACTAATTTAAATTTTGTTGCTATTGCATATTACTTATAATTAAAGTCTCATTTAAATTTAATTTTAATATTAATATACTACTATATACATGCTATATAATATTATGATATACATATAAACGAATTGAAAATTGTATAATATTATATTTGATTAACATCATAGTTGTGTTTAATATTGTAAAATTTTTATTAATTGTCTATAAAATTTTGTATGCATATTCATAAAAGATATTTATCACTACACTAATATCTACAATTCAATTATGTATTGTAACGTTTTTACTCATTATGTATATTTAATATAATATTATTTTCATAATATTTTATATACTTTAAATGTATACATATCCCTCTATTACAGTATATTTTCGTGCATTGTTATATGACAACTAAATTATCAAAATGCATCAGTGCTTCCCTTTTTGATTTATGTTTGTGTAAAATATAAAATAAAAGTAATATGCTTATCAAATATTATATGGCCACTGGATAGTTTGATTTACCTATTGAGGCGATCAAGTCCTAACGATGGGTTGTGCTGATGTTGTGATGATTCGTCTCGAGCGTCAACGGACGGATGGGTCAACACATGGATGGGGACTGTTCTAATGATCATATTTAAACTGTAACGAATGGGGATATCTAATTAGAAATAAGTTTGTATTCGTACTAAATGGTAACACTCGAGTACTGGAGAGTACGCGGTGTTACAGTAAATGATAGGCTACTTAGTTGATCAAACTCCAACAATTAAAAATTCGCTTCCTATCTTATCATCATACTCAAAGCATTTCTAAATACATAAATTATCAATTTTCAAACAGGTTTTATCTTGAAAAATTAAAAAATTTTCACATTTTTTGCTCAAAACTAAAAAAATGCTGATTAGTTTACCTAATCCAAATCCCCAACCTAAAATCTACATTGTCCTCAATGTAAAAGAAATAATCATGCAATGCAAAAGAGACAATGAAAAGAAAGGAGAAGTGATGGAAAGGTAGTACCTGAAGAAGGAATTTTGAGGCTTTTTCCAAGGATCTCAATGTGAAAATGGGTTAGCACAAAGACTAAAAAAATGGAAAGAAAACTATCCTAATCCTAAATTCTATGAATGCAATAAACCTAACTACATCTCCATTAAACAGGATCAATCAGAGGTATAGACATGTCCTCTTAATCAAATTTCTCGACAAATGACTTTAAACAATGTCCATTCACTTTAAAAGCATTGTCATTGTTCAGATTCTTTATTTCAACGACCCCATAAGGATAGACATTAGTAATAGTGAAAGGGCCTGTCCAACGAGATTGAAGTTTACCTGGAAAAAGATGTAACCGAGAGTTATACAAAAGGACGTACCGAGCCAGCGTTGTCCAAGTTAAAATTCATGTTTTTGATAGCCCAGTAGGTTCTATGTACCAATTCCACAGGTAAGTGGCAAGCTTTTCCATAGACAAGTCTAAAGGAATACATTCCAATGGGGGTCTTGAAGGTAGTACGATAGGCCCATAAAGCATCGATCAAGCACATTACCAATACTTGCGATCAAGGTTAACCATTTTCTTCAGAATGTGTTTAATTTCCCTGTTGGAAATCTCAGCTTGGACACTCGTCTGCCGGTGGTATGGAGTGCTCACCTTATGAGAGATGTCATATTTCTTCATTAAGCTTTTAAATGGCCTATTACAAAAGTGTGAACCTCCATCACTATTGATGGCCCGAGGTGTTCCGGCACATGATCGCTTTCAAATGGCCTATTTCAAATGACCATAAAGGATGTTTTCTTTTAAGAATCTAATGGTCGTTCGATGATCATTGTCCTGGCATGGGATCACTTCAACCCATTTAGTGACATAGTCTATTGCTAGTAAAATGTATAAATTTTCAAAGGATTGGGGGAATGGCCCCATGAAATCAATGCCCCAACAGTCAAATGCTTCAATGATCAGTAAGGGATTCAGAGGCATCGTATTTCGATGGGACAACTCTCCCAATTTTTGACAATGCTCACAAGCTTTGTAGAACTCATGAGTATCCTTGAATATAGTGGGACAATAGAAGCCGCACTGCAGAATTTTGGTCGTGGTCTTTTTAGCAGAAAAGTGACCACCACAGGCCTGAGAGTGATAGAAGTAGATGACACTTTGGTGTTTATTGTCTGGCACACATCTTCTTGTCTTTTCTCTGGCCTAAGACTGCCCTAATGGCATAATCGGATGCGTCGCACATGATCTTAAAAGGGATGTTCCAATCGGGTGGCTGCATGATGAATGTGGTAGTTAACATGCCCTTGAGCTTAGTAAAAGCTTCATGGTATTGATCAGTCCACTCGTATGGTACATCCTTTTGAAGTAGATTGCATAAAGGATGGGAGAGGTAACTAAAGTCCTTTATGAATCGTCTATAGAATCTTCTGTGTCCAAAGAAGGATCGCACGTCGTGTATGCTTTTGGGAGGTGGTAGGTTAGAGAAAAGATTGATTTTGGCCTTGTCCATCTCAATTCCCTTAGACAAAATTATATGTCCAAGAACAATTCCCTTGGGAACCATGAAATGACATTTCTCTCAATTCATAACTAAAATTTTCTCTTCACATTGCTTCAACACAAATTAAAGATTTTTCAAGCACTCATTGAAAGATGGACCAAAAACAGAGAAGTCATCCATGAAGAGCTTTAAATATTCCTCTACCATGTCAGAAAAATACTCAACATACATCGCTGAAATGTGGCAGGAGCATTACACAGTCCAAATGACATCTTTCAATAAGTGAAGGTGTCATAAGGACATGGAGCATTTTTTTCTCTTAATCTTCAAAGGCTATCTCTATCTGATTATAGACCGAATATCCATCGAGGAAGCAGTAATAGGAATGACCAACTAACCTCTCCAAGATTCGGTCAATGAAGGGTAGGGGAAGTGGTCCTTCCTTATGACGGTATCCAATTTTTTCTACTCAATGCACATTCTCCAACCAGTAGTAACTCTAGTTAGCATGAGTTCATTGTCAGCATTGGCTACGATGGTGATTCCAGATTTCTTAGGAACCATCTGAGTTGGACTCACCTATTGATTGTCGGATATAGAGTATATGATACCCACATCCAATAATTTAAGTACCTCTCCTTTAACCACTTCTTTCATATTTGGATTCATTCGACGTTGTGGTGGTCGAGGGGTTTTTGCATTACCCTCAAGGTGAATGTGGTGAGTACAAATCAAAGGATTGATTCCCTTGAGATCTGTAATCGACCATCCAAGGTCTCCTTTATGTTCGATAAGAGTAGCGATAAGCTCACTCTTCTGTTCTTACTCAAGGTGGGAAGAAATCACCACCAGATATGTCTCATCTTGACCTAAATAGACATATTTCAGATTTATAGGCAATAGTTTTAAGTCAAGCTTTGGTGCTTTGAGGTTAGACGGTAGAGGCCCTGCGTCGGTTTGGAGCAATTTCTCAAATTGTGGCCTCCACCAGTTAACTTCAGGTACCGATGCAGTATCAAGCATTTTATTCATCTCCCTAATCATGTCATCATCCAAAAGTGGGGGAGTGTGCCAAGCACATCTCTAAAGGGTTAGAGGATAAGGTCATCAAAGCTCTATCTTTCACGAAAGAGTCTATCATATTTATGTCGTGGGCCTTGTCATCATCTTCTGCCTATCTGCTCATGTTGAAAAAGATATTGAGCTCCAACATCATATTTCCAAAAGACAAATTCATGACCCCGTTCCTACAATTGATGATAACATTTGATGTAGCGAGGAACGGGTGGCCCAGATGACAAAGATTTGAGTGCTCATATCTTCAATGGGCTAGGTATTCAGGACGGTAAAATCTATTGGATAGTAGAAATTTTCAACCTGGACCAACACATCCTCGATCATCCCCCTCGGTACACGAACTAAGCGATCAACAAGTTGTAATGTAGTCTGGGTGATTTTTAATTCATTAAGACCTAGTTGTTCATAGACCGAGTAAGGGATCATATTTACGCTCGGCCCCCAAGTTAAGTAGTGCATGCTCAATTTGGTGATTCCCAATTATACAAGTGATAGTTGGGCTACCAAGATCTTTATATTTTTGTGGCACACTTTGCTTGAGGATGACACTCACTTTTTATGTCAGGAAAATTTTCTTTTTGGTACTTTGCTGCCTCTTGGTTGTGCATAGGTCTTTTAGAAATTTGGCGTAGGAGGGAATTTGTTTCACCGCATCGAACAGAGGGATGTTGACCTTCACTTGTTTCAACACCTCTAGAATATCTTGAGAATTGGCTAGAGGTTTTGGTCTAATCAACCGCTCGGGGAATGGAGCAATTGGTTTGCTTTGAGGTTCCGGTTCTAACCCATATGGAGCAAAGCTAGGTCCATCATTCTCATCTAATTTCGGGTCCTTAGGCTTTTTAGCCCTTATCAGAATAGTTTTGTTAATTGTTTTTGAACTCCTGAGAGTGGTGATAGACTTAGCTTGCTCCATTTGATTTGAGGAGTTTGGGTCACTAATTTCACATTGCGGCTTTGGATTGGGGAGAGGTTGGGCTAGAAGCATCCCTTTCTCCCCAATCGCTAAGTGTGCCTCAATCCTTTAAATGGATTTGTTAAGGTCTTGGAAAGCCAGTAATGTGTTTTGATTGAAAATCTCCTAATTTTGAATGTGTTTTAAAATTGGATCATCCTGAGGCTTCTTTTGATTTAAAAGTTGAGTAGATCCCCTTGAGGATTAGCTGTTTGCCGATTCCTCCAACTGAAATTGGGATGGTTCTTCCAGCTAGGATTGTATGTATTTGAGGTGAGTCCACTGAATGGTCTTTGGTAATTGTCCACGACATTCGATTGCTCATTCAATACCTCTTGAAAGGCAGGTATGGTTGAGTAATTTTCAGTTTTATGTACATCGCAAGCATAAATACCGCAAACAGTTTCCTTAGTCTTATCCTTCTTAAGTTTCATGGCCTGTATCTTCCTTATGAGGTTGGCCACTTTAACGTTTATATCATCTTCCTCTTTCAAAATATATATTCCACCCTTCTCCTTTGATTGAGTAGGCTTTGAAGTGATGCTTGGTCTTGGGGAGATGTCCCATGATTGTGCGGTTTCGGCAAGTTTGTCAAAGTAATCCCTCACATCATCGATATCTTTGTTCATGAATTCCCCATTACACATTGCCTCAATGAATTGGCACATGGAAGTTGACAGTCCTTCATGGAAGAAACTTGTTATGCGCCACATTTCAAAACCGTGTTGTGTGCATGAACTGACAAGATCCTTAAACCACTCCCAACATTGAAACAATGTTTTATCTTCCTTTTGGGCGAAGTTCATGATCGACTTTATAATGGTGTTTGTTTTATGGTATGGGAAGAATTTCTTTATGAACTCCCTTATCATGTCAATCTATTTGTTAATATATCATGGACGTAGTGAATGTAACCATGTCTTAGCCTTTTCTTTTAATGAGAAGGGAAAGAGTTTCAGCTTAACCATGTCCTCAGACATGTTGGGAAAGTATAAAGTGGCTATGATCTCATCAAACTCTTTCATGTGTAGATATGGATTTTCATATTCAAGTCCATGGAACTTTGGAAGGAGTTAGATCACCCCTGGCTTGATATCCATATTTCCTGTAATTTCTGGAAAAAATCATACATGAAGGTGTGCTCACCCTCGCCAGTTGTAAGAAATCTCGTAAAGTACCAGGCGGGGGTGCATGGTGCACCTCATTCTCATCATGGGCTTCCTCAACTGGAGGTTGAGGTTGATTTGTAGGTTGATTATCAGCCATCACTTCTATCAACTCTGAGGATCTTAAGTAATGTCTAATCCGGTGATGGATAGGTAACCCTTCGACTAATCCTCCTTTACTTAAGATACGTAGAGTGTTATCACAGACCCACTTGGGCATGAAACACTCTAAGCTTTCAAGTTCAGAATCTAACCTAAAATCTAAGAATTGAAAACTACATCAAACAAGAAGTAAGAGAGAGAGAGTTAGAACGAAGTTACCAGATAGGAGACGCTAGGTTAGGATCCTACAAAACAGATAACAAAGTTAGTTTCTAAAAATAAGTTCAAAAAAAATCCTAACCTAGAAACAAAATAGAAAGTTAATCTTAATCTAAAACTCATTAAATTCAGAAAAACCCAACTACAATCCCCGGCAATGGCGCTAAAAACTTATTCACAATACCAAGTGTCGGGTCGTGATGTTGTAATAATCTCGATGTGATCGAGGTTGAATCCACAGGGACTAATCTCGTACATTTCTGAAACTAACTAGAACTAGAACTAGAAGAAGATGTAAAACTAAATCTGAAATATTTGAAAGAGTAATTATGGTTGACATAATTGAAACTTGTGAATTTAAAGGTGGTAACTAGGGTGCCAAGGATCTACTTATAGCTCTTGGGATGCTACCATACTTTATTCAAGAGATCCAATTGGAATCAGAGTCCTATCTTATCCAAATGGAAAGAGAGATGATCAAATCTTTGAACTTCTCATTGATCTAGCTTCAATGGAAGGGGATTGTGGAGATTGGAAGGGATTCCTTCACCCTACCATGCCCAAGGGACGATGGTGAACAACAAGATTTACCAATCCCACATTCTCAAAGAGGAAAAGAAGATATTTAAATCTATTACAGATCTATTGTAATTAGAATCACAACAAAACATTAAAAACTAAAAATATTCCTTAAAATCAACTAGAAATCAATGAAGTTCAACATAAAACCATGAATCAAAGAAAAATAAATATCTCAATCACACTACAAGCTTCACCTCTTATCCCTAACTAAGAGGTTTAGCCAACCATAGACATGATTGAACTAAAATCTCTTAAGAAAAACAAAAAAGAACTAAGGAAGAAGAAGAAAGACTCTTGACGGTGGCTCTGTATGCTTTTACTCCACTCCTTAAACCCTAGAAGATGCTTTGGAGCATCCTTGGAACACCTATTTATAGTTGGGGAACTCCAACTTTCACACTGAGTTGGAAAAATCCAGAAACTGCCTCAAATTTATGCAGTCTGTGCAAAACATGCATAACCTTAGACGAGTAGAAGGCAATCTTCGACTAGTCGAGGATTTCACGCGAATTTGAAAGATAATGTTACTGGAGTTCGAGCCGAAATTTCTTCGACTAGTCGAGGCAAAGCTTAGGCTGGTCAAAGCAGGGCATAGGGTAGTTGAGAATCACACAAATTCACTTCAAATCTTTGATTTTCTTCATTCCTCACTTGGTTTCCATGAATATTTTTCCTGCGAATTCTTCAATCTTGGTCTCCTAAGATCCATCCTTTGTTTTGATGATTCTTAAGCATCAAATCCATGCTCTTAACATTCTTTTCAATCCAAGCTCTCAGATCCACCTTGCAAGACAAACATGTATAAACTATAACATTAAGCAGTATTATGTTCATAAAACCAAGATATAAATAGGGTAAAATATACAATATTTGACACTCAATAGTGAACGAGTTCGATTTGCGTTCAAAGGGGTTGTAGTGCAAGTTAAAGTTAAACAGTATTGTCGGAGGGGTTTGGTGTTTGTTAGTGTGTCGGTGTGGGGTTTGAATGTGTCTGGAGCCCCCATACCATAATGTAGCATTTCTCAAGTAGATACACACCCATTCTTTGGTCGGTAAAGAAGTTCAATGTACATACAAAGGTACTGCAATGCAAGTTGAAGTCGATCAGTGTTGTTGGAGGGGTTCAATGTACATCGTTGTATGTCAGTGCGGAGTTTTAGTGTGTCCAGAGTCCCCATACCCTGATGTAGCACCCATTCATAGTGAAGGAGTTCAATATGCATTCAAATGGGTTATAGTGCAACTCGAAGTCGATTGGTGTTATCGGAGGGGTTCAGTGTGGGGTCGGTGTATGTCATTGTGAGGTGCAAGTGTTTTCAGAGTCTCCAAACCTTGACTTAATGTCTTCTCAAGTGGATGTACACTCATTTGTAGTTCAGTAAAGTAGTTAGACATGCATTCGAAGGGACTGCAGTGCAAGTCAAAGTCAATTGATATTGTCAGAGGGGTTCGGTGTGCGTCGTTATTTGTTGGTGTGGGGTTCGAGTGTGTCCACAGTCCCCATACCCTGACATAATATCTTCTCAATTAGATACAAACTCATTCATAATTCGGTGAGGTAGTTTGATGTGCATTTGAAGGGGATGCAGTGTAAGTCGAAGTCGATTCACTACCAGAAAACTGGGCAAAGGCTACGGATTAAATCCGTAGACATAGACCTATGGCTACAGTTTTTGTCCGTAGCACGACCGTTGTCGTAGGTGTCGAGCCAATAGGTTTGAAACCTATGGCTACAGATTTAATCCGTAGTAATAGATGACAATCGTTACAGATATAATCTGTAGCAAATATTTCTGTAGCCAAAAGTACCAATAGTAACGGATAGTATTTGTAGCTAAAAGTAGTGTTGGATCCGTAGCAATAGGGTTGTCAGATTAACAGCTACGGTCAATATCCCTAGCTATTGCCTACATTTTAAAAAAAAATTATAATCATTCATTCATTCAATTACCACCTGCATAATCATTCATTCATTCAATTACAATCATTCATTCAATTCCAATCCTTCATTCAATCAATTACAATTACAATTACAATTACAATAATGTTGAAAATACAAATCTTGGTGAGTCTATGTACACTCGTATATGGTACCATAGTGAATTAATCACCTGGTGAGGATTTCAGTCTATGATCGACTGCTCCTTGAATCATGGTACCATAGTGATTGCAGTAGAGCTTTCCCAGAATAAGGTCGTAAATGGAAGTTGTGACCTAAAGGAAAAAATAAAAAAGAAATACACATTTCAGCTTGAACCCTATGAGGAAACAAATGCTACTATTTTCATTCATGATTTTCATACCTTACACATTATAAGTGAAGAATACAAAAACCGCACATGAATTGCCACAACCTATGTTACCCAAACACTATGAATTGTAATATGAACAGTACCAATCACCATGAGGAATGGTTGACAATCCAACACAATCTACGACAGGAAAATTTAAAAGCAAAATATAAAAAAGCGGCATCAGACTAATATTACCAGTTGCCAGCAAAAATTAATTTGGAATGTCCATACAGTGCAAGAGAAAATAATATTGGAGTTGAAAAAATACAACATCTGTGGAACTACACGTCCTACTTGAAACCACACCATCAATATCTCATTTTGGGTCATGAGCAACTGATCTCGTTGTTGAAGCTGCTCAACCGTCAGTTGGGCATCTAGTATTTCTGCTTGCCGTTGATTGATTTCCTCAATCCAGCTACAAAATAGAGTGCCCATATGAAACTAGTCCTAGAGCTTCATTTTAAAATATCGCTATAAAGAAGACATGAATGCAAGATGTTATGTGGTAGAAGTGAATAGTTCCATGCACCAAAAACAATGTTCTTTAGGCACTGGAAATCCTTTTTTTTTTCTACCAGAAACTGTAATTAAATAAATAAATTGCTGCTTGGAGGAAATCGTTTTTCACCATTAGGAGCATTTACTACAAAATGTTGTTTTAAAGCTTGCTTTGCTCTACTCTCCCATGGCTAATTACCATGATCTTTGCAACTATTTTGAATCCCATCACATAAACTTTCCAATGAGCTCTAGATTGTCATAAATCGACATTTGAGTGTGAAGTTGTGGTTGAAATGATCAGAGGCTTTACGTTAGTTCTCTATTAAATAGAATGGATGGGGCTCAAAATGTGTAAACAAGATAATTTGCAATGCTTAAATGAGTAAACTACAAACATAGTTATTGTGATGCACCAAAACCTCCAGAGCAGGAAAGAAAATTAGTTTCCTAGCAATTCATGAAAGTAGGTGGACTCTGTAATATTCTGCAAAAGAAAGAAAAAACATGCAGTCCTTGGTCTTGAACATTCAAAGCAACCTCAATCAGAGTCTTAAAGTCTCATGAGTTCTGACAATGTCAATTAGAAAAGCAACAACACCCATTACATGGACTCTCTTTTTTTTTTGGCATGACATGATTACCTCCAAATGACAAGAGAAAAATGTGAGGGTATTTGAAATTTGAACTTGTACCTGGGAAAGCAAGACAAAAACATATACATACATATATATATATATATATATATATATATATATATATGTATATATATTAAAAAACATTTTGTAAGTGTCATGTTGATAAACCCTAAGTATTATCAAATTTTGTTGTGACAAACCAATTCAAGTTTGTATCTTGATTTGTATCAAGCTTGTCTATCTGTTCGCATTGAATCTTCGACGTTCGTTCTGCTTGTGATGAATCTATCTTACCGATATCTACGACGAACTTACCGAGATCTTTAACTGGAAGAAAGTGAAGACCTTCATATATTGAGTGAAGACAGAGATTTCAAGAACATTGCGGTTCAAGATCTGGAACCAGGAAAGTCTAAGAACTCAAAACCTAGTTGAAGATCATGTTTGGTATGTCGAGTTCAAACTTTGAAGATCGCAAGAATTAAAGCTACTGAAGTGATCGATAGATTAAGTGTTCATATGTTCTATCTCATAAGTAAGGTATGATTGACCTATATTGACCTTAGATCATGATTAGATCATTTCATACTTTTGGTCGGTCATTTTGATCATTTTATAAGTGTAATATTCTGTTCTTTCAATTAGCCCTAACATTGGCTCGACCAGTGCTAGTATTTCCTCGACCAGTCCAGGATTTGTTATGAATTTTCAGAATTTTTCTGTTGGTCTACGACTAGTCCTGGAAACTTCTCGACTAGTCGTGTGAATAGTGCTCAACCAATTATGCAGTGCTCGACTTGTTTTCCAGCGTATAATCTGGACTCACATGACCAATCGTGTGGTGTCCACGACCAGTCGAGCAGGCCAGTCGACCAGTCGTGTGATCCACAAGTCCAGTCGTGCAACTGAAAAATCTTATCGCGCTAGAATTTTTGAAAATCTATTTGGATAAGGCTAGTCGTGCAAACCGATTTTTCACCTATAAATAATGCTCGAATTTCAGAGTTTTCTATTCAATTCTTATCATTCTTAAGCAATCACTTTGAGTTTATTTTGAGTACATTGTAGGCTATTTTGTGCATATTTAAGATTCTTTAAAGTAGCTCTTGTAATTTGATTTTGATTCTCTATTCCATTCTTATATTGAAAAAGGGATATCCGATTTACCCTTTCTTGAGATCTAAATCAATACAAAGCCCTTGCTGATTTAATTAAAAATCATCTAGACTTAGAAACTTATACACTTGTGAGACTAAACGTTGAACATCTACGTCATCATCAGGTTGGTTCTACCGGGCTGCTTTAGAATCGTCTTAAAGATAAGTTTTTACTTTTTCTGTAATTCAATTCTTTTTGTTTGGGTTGTGAGATTGTTCTAGAAAATCTCCATTTGTGGTTTATCTGAGGTAATCCAGAAAACTCAGAGCGTAGGGTTTTTGAATTGTGTAAACCCACTTGAAAGACACAATTGTAAAGGTTTTAGGTGAACCTTGAAAAACCTATTTTGGATTAGTGAACGCTAATATCCCATGGGAGTGGATATTAGGAGTGGAGTAGTTGTGTGGCTGTTGTTTAACAGATGATGTACACACAAGCGAACCACTATAATTCTTTGTGTTTGGTGGAGTGTGGTTTATTGCTTTATCTTTTATGGTTTAAGATTTTGGAATGTATTTGTGGATGTGAATGTTGTAATCTTTACATTTCAGCATTGTGTAGTGAATGTTGTAATAGATTAGATTCTATTTCTTTCATTTCCTCTTCAGTTTGATTTTTTGATACTCACCCACGTTCTAGTAAGGTTGTCCTGCCATAAACCATTGGTTTTTGGTGTTAGGTTGTCCTTAGAACTAAGTTTGTATCAACCTCTAAATACTTGATATTTGAGGTTGTTATTTCCTTTGGTTATTTGCATTTTATTTAGCTATCTTATTGTTTATATTCTGCTTATTAATTTTTTATTTATCATAGTCCTATTCACCCTCCTGTAGGACATATAGCTCGGCCTTTTCAAGTGGTATCTATGAGACCCGACCTGAGTACGCATGTGTGCATCTGCGTGTGTGAGTATGCATCTCGTTCATCTTGGTCTCGCGGTCCTACCAGTCAAATTTCGGTGACCCGCGACCATCCGGTAATGTTTGTGTCATCCTTGAGTTTGGTCATGTAAACCCAGCTTGGATTGACCTGAGACCTTTGCCATTGGGACCGCATCGTCGCCGCGGTTCCATCGCCGCGTCTCGTGCATAAATCCGATATGTAGATCAAAAGTTGTGTACATTTCATTGTATGACCCTTAATCATGTGGCCCACTTAGGTGTCATACATGTGGACCCCACTCCTCTTGGCACAAGTTTCCATGCAACACTATACACACTACTAAAATTCCATAGCTAACACTACCCACCGCACACACACCACTCAAAAGCCTACTCTACCCTACAACTTTGTTTTCTTCTCCCAAAGGTAATTATTTCTTTTCTTACAAACAAATGATTTCTCTCTCTCTCTCTCTCTCTCTCTCTCTCTCTCTCTCCTTCTCTATCTCCTTATCTCTCTCCCTCCTTTTCATTCTCTCCATGGCTAGCAAATCTCCCATTTTCTCCAGCCCCTTCTTTCCCTAATCTCTTTAAATCCATCCATTTCAATATCATCTCATCCATTGATTTCCCTTCCTTGGAGCTAGAGAAGCAAGGAGACCTAGATTTTTATAAGGATCAAGGTGGGTGCTCTTAAATCTTTATTTATCTTATCTTTAAGGACTTGTGGGACCCATCAAGTGATGATGGAAGTCCCCCATGCCTCCATGATTGAGGCCAATGGCCCATTTCTTTGCATCCATGTTCCATGGATGGGGCCATTCTCCATGGATCCCATCATAGCATTTTCCTTTGATGCATGTCATTTTCCTTTCTTATGGCTGGATTATTTCTATTTTTCATTATTTTATTCTTATATCCCTGATGTGTGTGGCCCACTTTGTGGCCCCGGAATATCCAGACTGTCCAAGCAAAGTGGACGCCCATGGTTGTCCATTCCTTGGACGTTGACACTCTATTTGCTCCATTTTGGGCACATGCAATGGGTTTCATGAAGGGGGTATGGCCTGGATGTTTGTGGGGCCCACTAAGGTGGATCTTAACATAAATTTTTTGAGGTATTTTCCCATTTAATCAGTGGCTATGTTCAGTTATTTTCAGACATACCTTGTTGTCCATAAAAATTTTGGACTGTTTTTGGGTTGTTTTTGGCACAGATTATGGACTGATTTAGAGGATGTTTTACCTCCAATATTTGATTATTTCTGGAGGTGCGGACACCACCTAGAAGTATGTTGAATTTCACCTTCATCCATCCCCGTTTGATCACCCAAAAGAGTGGGCCAAGGAGGGTGGATAGTCCAGATTTTCTGGACTGTCTAGCAACCGTGCTTGCTGTACCAACATAATTATCAGTCTGTTTCTAAAATGGTGGGCCACCTTTTTGGACCCCACCTTGTTGTATACTTGTGTATTGATGTTGGTCCAACATTTTCTTAAAATTTGTCAGACCTGGGCCCACTCTAATGAGGTGCACAAATCAGGGGCAACAACATTGTTTCAGAAATACCTTGTTGTTTATAAATTGTAGGAGTTAAATAAAATACTTTTAATGTCCCAAATATTCTTAACTTTTGCAGAGAGGTGTCCCACCCATGGTAGGGCCTATCTGAAAAATTTTAGGGCCAATGTACCCCATTTGGGCATCCAAAAGGGTGGGCTAATATAGTGGGCTGCCAGAAATTTCTGTTGTGCAGTCCAGCAGCATAGTTTCATAAAAATAAATTTTAAAAAAATATTTTCTCAGAAGGTGGGCCATATTTCCGGTTCCCACTTTGTTGTAGGTTTGTTGAGAGACCTTGGGTCCAAGTTTCAGGAATTTTGGAGGCCCGAAACCCACCCATTTGGATGATCCAAATTCAGTATGGTTATTTCCAGCAACATTCCACCCTGGATACATTGTAACTCCTGAATTTATTAAAATACTTATGAGTATCCAAAAATTATGAAAATTTACAAGAAGATGATACACTCATGTTGGGACCTACCTACCAAATTTTAGGGCCAATGGACCCCTGTGTACACCATAAAAAGGCCCGGACTAGCCCACCACGTTGGGACGTCCAGGCCAGTCCGATTTTCTGGACAGATTGTTTCATTCAAATTAATTAAATTATTTATAGATGTCCAAAAATTCTTAAATTTTTTGTGGTTGTGGTCGACCTATGGAAGGACCATCCTACAAATTTTTAGGGCCATCAGGCCCCTGGACTGACCGTGGTATGGCCTGTAAATTGGGTCAATTTTGGGCCAAATACCCAGGCCCATATGACTAAACACCATGGGATGCCCCTACCTTCGGTTGTTGGGCCTGCATTCTAACGGCATGACCCACTTGAAGTAAGTATTGTATATCCCCCTTATTATCTGGTGGGACCCACTGTGATATGTGTGGGTCACCATGGGTCAGTAACCCATTTAAATTAAATAAATTTCTAGACTCCAGCAGGCCCAGGAAGTGGGTGGGCTGGAATTCCAGCAAGGGGCCCAAATTTGTGCATATTTGATCTTTTGGAGCCGTGGCAGCCCACCAGATTTAAGGGAGTGTTGCACACACTCTTTGCCCTCCTTCCTTAGACATTTTGGGCTTAATTAGTGCCCCTTGAGGCCCACCTTTGTGGTGGTTTGTAGACTAGCCTTAACCAGAATTTTTGATAGCTTTATTGGCCCAATGGGCTGTAAACCTATCCCTTGATCCCAAGATTGTGCAAGGGCTGACCTTATTAATTCACAAGCCCAATGGGCTGTCTACAAGCTGATCATGTGTATTTATTAGCCTTGATGTCCTCATAAAATGCTTAATTGTGGGCTGACTTGCAAGGCCCACATAAATGTATATTATGGACGACCTTGCTAAGTCTTTGGGCTGGTGTGGTAAGGCCCACACTATCAGTATAGGCCTTGCCCATGTGTATTCTTGGGCTTACGGGCTGCCCTCAAGTCCACCATAATGTATGAATTGGATGGCTTTTGTTTGGCCATTTCTTTTGGGCCCATTATGTGATATATTATATGCATGTTTGTGTTAGCAAGTAGGCCCTGTGGACTCAGTTCTTTTGGATAGGCCCATTGATCTTGGGCCTATACTCTCATATCTATTGTGATGGGCTTAGGGGCAATAATACACAAGGGGTTAGGCCCTTAGCTACCCACTAAACTGACCCTGTACTTGGGCCAAAAGTGAGGCCCAACTCACTTGTGTTAAATGTGAAACTTGCCCATGTAAATGAATTACTGGGATGCCCATGAAGCCCACCACAATCTATAGATTTATGACCTTTATGGTTGGGCCCAAACCTTGCTTAAGGGTCCACCATGCTACCTAAGTATTGGGCTTAGTGTATGGCCCACTAGGCAATGGATTGCTTAGGCCTTGGGCCTTATTTCATGCTCGAGTAGTGGTGGGCTACCTCTTGGGGACAATTTGAGGTTGGATGTCCTCCTGGGTGGTCTTAAGGTAGGCTCATGGGTTCTTCTATGAATGGTTAAAGGCCCACCATAGACCCTAGGCCATTTGTTTAAGGCTCAATGTGTATGTATGTGGAACCTACCTTAACGCATGATTGGTCCAAGCCGTCCAAGCCTTGGATCACCTGATTACGGAGGCACTCTCTGCCTTGGGTTGCTGTTGGATTCATAATCCAGTAGCAAGCCCACTTGATCTTTTCTTGATGTATACACACCCTCCATCTGGTGGAGCCCCCTCTGAATATTGTTGGCCTTCATGAGATCATTCCCACTTATTTGACTAATTTTTAGGCCTTAGCAGGCCTAAGAAGCTGAGTGGGCTGAACGTTTATCAAGGGGCCTCAAATGTACATTGTTATGGTTGAAACTTTATTAGACATGGGACCCACTATATTGAGAACTTGTGTACGTGTTGCATGCTTGCGTTTTCTTATAATTTTTGGGATTAATCAGTGCATTCTTTTGGGTCACCATTAGTGATCACATGAGGACTCCATCTTAGATATGATTTTTGGGGCATCCCATGAGCCTAGAGTGGGTTGGGACGTCCCAGCTTGGCCCAACCATATATTGGGCCAGCTTTCACCATTTTGATGGACTTGTGGGATAAGATAAGGATAATATTGGGCCCCTAGTTGCTCCCTTAAATTGCTAGTTATTGGGCTGATGTAGCGGGGCCCATTTCATACAAGCTTAAACTTGTTATTTTTTTGGGCCATATATTGTGTACGCTGGCTGCCCACCAAGTCCAACTTAATGCATGGATTCCATGACCATTGAGAATTGAGCCTTGGGCCTTAATTTTCCTCTTGGGGCCCATGTTGCTAAAAGTGGTATTATATCTTTTTATGGCCTATTATGAGGAATATATGTATGTGGTTACCTTTATTTTTATCTTAAATGTAGGCCTTGGGCCTTTTATCTATATAGTTCATGGTTAATATGCCTTTTTGAGGAATGGTGGTTAAATGTCCCCATTATGGACCCCTCTAGGCCCAGTTGTATTTAAGAGTGATTGGATACTCATCTTAGACTCTTGCTAGGCTCATTTCTACATTACTTAGGCCCATAGAATACTCAGTCTTGTGGGCTACCCCAGGTAAATGGGCCCCCACTAGAAGTTGGGTTCCTTATGGATATTGTCTAAATACCTAGTCTTGGTCCCTTCTTGGATAGGAGGAGTGTACTACTTTGTATATCGCCGCATAATGCATTTAAACCCATCTTCATGGCCCATGTGCATCATTGTATGCTTGGATGACACTATGTGTGTGGTTATGATTGTGTCATTGGGCATTGTATGTTGCCTTCCTGAGAGACGTAGTATTCCCTCTTGAGTATGTTGGATGCTTGGAATTGATGCATAGTTGATGGTGTGATTCATGCATCTGACATTGTATAACATATGAACATTATCACCTTCGCTTCATCAGGGTTATCGCCTCCACAGATACATCGTGGATGCCATGTTTGGACACTGGAAATGTTACTTGAGCATACTGGGTGCATAGGATGCTCATGGGTGAAATTTCCAAAACTTCCATAGTACTAAGGATCTACTCTAGCGCCATGACCGAGTGGAATATATGAGCGCACAAGGGCCTTATACCATTAGGCCGTGACTCCCACTGTCGTGTAGTCGGTTGGATAGGGGTGTGGCCTTACTCACCTAATGTAAGGGGGCATTGCTAGGCTGAGTCTGACCATCTCGTGAATGGGTCCGCTACCTTTAGGCCTTGCTGGTGATTGGTTGTCCGCAGGCAGGGTAGTGAAGTCTCTTACACTCGTTTGACTGTGCGGGGTCTGTAGAGCGGCAGTCATCCATCAATGTAATGGACCCCGGTGATTTCCTTATGATGGAAATGTACTTGATATGTGGATTGAATATGAGCACTGACATTACTTCGCATTACATTTACATCGGCTGTGTAAGCCTCATAATGCATTACAGTACTCATTGCATTACAGTACTCATCGCATTACAGTACTCATTGCATTACAGTACTCATCGCATTATAGTACTCATTGCATTGCAGTACTCATTGCACTATATAGCCTTGGTATGGCTTCCTGCATGATTGTACTGCCTTGGTATAGTTTCTTGCATTCATGATAGCCTTGGTAAGGCTAGTGGCATTGGTATTGATCATGACTCCCTTCTGCATTCTCTATCTTCTTCTGAGCACTATTATCACACACTTACACCACCCTTTAAGCTTCTATAAGCTTATGCACGATTGATGCATGCATGAGATCCTAGGTAGGCGTCGTAGCAGCAGAGCGTGGAGTAGAATTGAGCTTGAGGACTCCAGTGTTGCTAACTCTTTTCTCTATTTTCTCATTATCTTATGTATGTCCTTTTGGACCTTATGTAAGCTTGTAAAAGTTCAAATTCTTAGTGGATTTTGTGATGTGTATCCTTTGTTACTTCCAGATGTACTTGCTGTGATCTTGGGTATGCTCATATTGGTAATGATTATACTGTTATGAAAATCCTCCTTGTTGGATCTCAGGATCGGAACCTGCCTCACAAGCCGAGAATGGGGTACTACAGATGACTGTTGCGGTCAGAACCGGCCATCAGGTTCCTTGTGAGTCCGGTTACCGAGTCCGGGGCGTGATAGAAGTTGGTATCAGAGCCAGGTTAGTAATTTTGGAATAACTTGGGGTAATATCACATATCTGCTGCGAGCTTAGGACGAGTAGTGTCTCAAGTGTATTTCCCTCGTTCTGTTTGAGCCTTCAAGGATTTTAATTCCTAGGTGTCCATCACTTTTGTTTTTTTTGTAGACCATGTCGTCTAGTTGTGACGCCCATGGCCGTGGTGCCCATGGACATCGTTCTCATTCTGCTCCAACGATCCGAGTGACTTTTGTTCCACCATCTGAGATTCCTATTTTCCCTCTGGAGCTTGCCGTACCTATTCCTGAGGATTCCGCAGTACCTGTGCCTCCGTAAGAGGCCAGTACTACCCCCGCTTATCTGACGATTCCTGTAGGAGCTGAGCATCTCCAGTAGTTGATGCAGGTCATCACTGATGTTCTTCAGACCCATCAGCTCATTCCTGAGATGCCCGGACAGGTGGAACCAGAGCGTACGAGTCCCCTTTTGCGAGATTCGACTCTGCAGCGTGCTCCGTTGGCGGTATTTTTTACTTCGGGGCGAGGCCGAGTGGATCAGTTCGCAGAGGGATCGTGATCAGAGGAGAGGCCGGAAGAGGTAGACCCCCTCTAGTAGCTCTCGGCAGCGTCGACAGTGGCAGAGGTGCGTAGCCTATCGAGCCGCCAGAGCATCAGCATCACATGCAGTAGCTTCTTCATCATCATTAGCATCGCCGGTTGCTTCATCTTCCAGCCCCTTTTCTAGAGTTTACTTCGGTTGTGGGCAGACGGGACACTGTAGGCGAAAGTGTCCCCATCAGTAGGATGGACCTTCGCAGCGACCGCAGTAGCAGTAGAGACCGCAAATGTAGAGGTGGCAGACACCCCCCCAGCCACCTCAGGCTTGATTTTACGCGACTCATCAGGACCCTTAGTTATTAGGAGAGTTGTTATGGGTATTCTTGTAACGACTCAAAAATTTTCGTACAATGGCTCGAGTACCACCTCGACCAGAAATCACTTAGGATTAAATCCTTTAGAAATTTGACAAAGTTAACTAAGTGTTAAACTAGATTAGCCATAAAATCTGTTTGAATCGCTTTAAATACGATCTGCAAGACCCAAAACTTGTAGAATCATTGACGCTAGGTTACCCTAAAGTCTAGGATTAAACTCATTACCCGACTGCTCTCGGGAGCACATTGAAACTCCGTATCAGGTCTAGACCGCACATCGGGAGTCTGAATAATATAAAGTTAAGGACTTAGGATCGCCTCGCTGGACTTGACAACCATCTCGGAAATCAAATCCAGATAGTGTCCCACGGCTATTCGCTTGAGTCCGGAGCGAGAGAGTGTGAAAACACTTGTTTTCTTTACAAAATAAATATCTCAAATAGTAATCTGACACGTGTCACTTGCGGACATTTTGTAAGCAACCAGACTGTCAGAATCTGACCCAAATACATCTCGGATCAGGAAAAATTTCCTAAACATATCCATGTACTTGGAATTTCGGATCGAGACCCACTGACTGTTGAACTGAAACTGGTCTGCCACTCGTGATCTGGGAATCCGACTGAAACAAAAACTTAACTTTACCTGGATCTAAGGTTGGTGAGCTTAAGTCCGACCTTTGGCTCAAGGAGACCAGCTAGAAGTCCTCCGTTGAGCTGGAAAAGTGCCGCTTTGGTTATAACCTAAGTATACCTTATCCACAAGTCTAGTTTGGTGCATTTTTAGGCTATATAAGGACCTTAGAACTCTCTCTATCTCTCACAGCCATATGAATTTGAGAGAAACCCTAGAAAGAGAAGTGAGAAAAGAGAGAGAAAGAGTGAGAGAAGTGGGAGAAACTCCCTGCTACTATTTCCTGCCGCTACCCAAGCTCCACCACTCCGTTCTTGTCGCTTTCCCGACGATACCAACTTCGTTTTGAGGTAAGACACCCTAACCCTAATCCATTTTGAGGTGTGAAGGTTGTAGGTTATGAAATAGGTAACCTATTTCATCCTTTAGGCTACCGAACTGTCGAATACGGAGGCTTAGTAAACCTAGCTGATTCGTTGCAATTATACGGTATAAGGTGAGGGCTTTAGGTGTATAGGTTACGGTTTTCAACGCTTTCAATATCAGATAATGATAGATTCATGATCTGCATGCAATTGCACATGTACAAAGTGCTGTTTGTTTCCCATTTCAATTAAAGATGTAAAATATGGAATTTCACATATTCATGTATTCGTAGAATATACCGTATACGTATAAATTTTGTAAATGTGTTTGCCATGATTATTTGTTGTATGAATATACGATATATGGATAAAATACTTATTTGGCGAAAGGATTCGCCCTAATACATGTTTTGGCTAATATACACTATGTATGTAGAAATAGTGTATTGTAGAAAGTACTGTATACGTATAACTTTTGGACATGTGTTTGCCATGACTATTTGCTGTATGAGTATATTATATACGCGTAAAATACTTGTCTGGCGAAAGGACTCGCCCTAATACGTGTTTTACTAACATACATAGTATATATGTGTTTGTATTCCTATTTATATAGTGCTTTATAATATGCTTTATAACATGCTTTATAACATGTCTTATAACATGCTTTATGACATGCTTGTTAACATGCTTGAATTACTTTATTTATTATGCTTTACACCACATGCTATGAATAAGGATTGTTTGAGTTTGGGACTATGTCTATAGTCCAGACAATCGGTACCAGACTTGAGATCGTGGTTGAGATTCATGTCACCACGTAAGATGTGTTTGACGAACCCGAGTCATACTTTAGTGGGCGGCAGTGGTCAGGCCACGCGAAGTGCTTCTGCACTTCATGTCATTCAGCAGAGTATGCGCTCGAGCTAGTCAGGCTCATCAAGTAACCCGATATGTCTAATATATGTTCACCATGTTTGGTCGCTACTGCTTGAACCTAGGGTACCAAACTTACCAGTGGAATCTCGTTAACCATGGTATCTCGATCCGCTAAGACTCATGAGTCGGACATGGTGGTATGGGACACCGTGGTCGAGCTGTCGGCTACGCTGGGGCCACGTGCCTCCCCTTAGTGACCAGTGAGCAATTAGACTCGTGAGCCGATTATGGTGGTATGGGACACTATATTCGTGTTGTCGGGCTACATTGATAAGGTGATGGGGGAGCGGTGTAACCTTTGTGCGTAACAGCCCTGACAGCCCTTTGTAGTGACCTCGAGCATACTCTGAATTTGCGATGAGGCGACGAGTGTTGTCGTAGTGTATAGAGTATGAACTAGGCCTGTATCTGTATAGTGATGAACCGTTAAAAAGGTGATGGGGGAGTGGTGTAACCTTTGTGCATAACAGCCCTGGCAGCCTTTGCAACGACCTAGAAACACACCATCATATGAGATTAACTAGGATTGACGACCCTAGAATGGATCGTGTTTGGGAATGATACAAGGGAGGTACCTTAGTTTCCCAATACTGCTATTTGAAATGGACTAATAATTATTCGGTAATCATGCTCGTCATCGTACTGCTATTTGAAAAAAAGGATGTGAAGCACTGAGGGATGAACGCATTCGCGAACATAAGATGGTGTCATATGAGAGTGGTTTGGCAAGGGCATTCATCATGCCATTTCATACTTGCATTTAATAAGAGTAGTTAGGATTGTTTGATTGTACTGCTTTATCATTACTGCTTGACTGAATTGATAACATGTTAACCTATGCTTTATTGTTCCACTGAGTTAGCTACTCACTCCCACGGTACGGGACGGTGTTGTACACACCAACCAGACTGTCTCAGGTATAGATGATACGTCGATTCAGGAGGCAGAGTACGATGAGGACCAGGACAAGTTCTCATACATGCAGTACTCTGACGGCTTTGCTTAGGCCGACTGGATCGCGGGGATTTCACGATCTATCTTTTAGTTGTATTTTGACCTTTTGATTCAGAAACAATACATGTATATGGATACTCAGTTAGTGTTCATACTCTGGAGTTCATGATGGTTTTGTTTCCTTACATACCTTATATATACAGTTTCAGTCTTCCGCTTGCCTTCATACAATTGATCTGGAGTATGAATTACTGTTTTGGTATAATCTCACTCATGTTTATTACACTGACACAAACAACATTCAATCTTCATCATCTATGTTGCATAAGTGATGATCTGGAACTCGAGAGTTGAGTTGCTACTCGACCCTCGAATTTCAGGGCGTTACAATTCTGCTTGTCTCCGTAAGTAAGCCTTGTGTTTTGGTGCATCGTAGTCTTTTTGTATCCAAGGGCTTTTATTCACTCGGATTGCTATTAGAGTCTGTCGTAAGAGATTGTCAGTATCGACACCTTTTGGGAAGATCGCTGTGTTAGGCCGAAGATATTATCATGTTCCATTTTGATTGGTGAGATGTTCTTACCCGCTGAATAGTTTTGTATTGCCAATGTTGAGCTTGTTTTATTGTCAAGGCAGTATTCATGGTTAGGGATGGTAGGCCAGATTGCTAGTTTTGTGGTCGAGTGTGACGCTTGCCAGCGTGTCAAGGTAGATCCTCTGAGACCCCCTTAGTCCCTTGCAGTTGTTGAGTGCTCCAAAGTGGAAGTGGGAGAGTGTATTGATGGATTTCATCGCAGGTTTGCCGAGATTAGGGAGTGTTATCCCCATTTGTTCGATGATTGATTGCATGTATTGCTTATGTTGCCTTCTCTTGATTAATGATTGTGATATATATATATATATATGATGTTATGCATTTTGTTGTCTCATTTTTGTCAATTTTGAGGACGAAATTTCTTTGTTGGTGGGGAGGATTGTGAGACCCGACCTGAGTCCGCATGTGTGCATGTGCGTGTGTGAGTATGCATCTCGTTCATCTTGGTCTCGCGGTCCTACCAGTCAAATTTCGGTGACCCACGACCATCGGGTAGTGTTTGCGTCATCCTTGAGTTCGGTCATGTAAACCTGACTCGGATTGACCCAAGACCTATGCCATTGGGACCGCATCGTCGCCGCAGTTCCAATGCCGCGTCTCGCGCATAAATCCGATATGTAGATCAAAAGTTGTGTACATTTCATTGTATGACCCTTAATCATGTGGCCCACTTAGGTGTCATGCATGTGGACCCCACTCCTCTTGGCACAAGTTCCCATGCAACACTATACACACCACTAAAATTTCATAGCTAACACTACCCACCCACACACACCACCCAAAAGCCTACTCTACCCTACAACTTTGTTTTCTCCTCCCATAGGTAATTATTTCTTTTCTTACAAACAAATGATTTTTTTTTCTCTCTCTATCTCCTTATCTCTCTCCCTCCTCATTCTCTCCATGGCCAGTAAATCCCCCATTTTCTCCAGCCCCTTCTTTCCATAATCTCTCTAAATCCATCCATTTCAATATCATCTCATCCATTGATTTCCCTTCCTTGGAGCTAGAGGAGAAAGGAGACCTAGATTTTTGTAAGGATCAAGGTGGGTGCTCCTAAATCTTCATTCATCTTATCTTTAAGGACTTGTGGGACCCATCAAGTGATGATGGAGGTCCCTTATGCCTCCATGATTGAGGCCAATGGCCCATTTCTTTGCATGCATGTTCCATGGATGGGGTCATTCTCCATTGACCCCATCATAGCATTTTCCTTTGATGCATATCATTTTCCTTTCTTGTGGCTGGATTATTTCTGTTTTTCATTACTTTATTCTTGTTTCTCTGATGTGTGTGACCCACTTAGCGGCCCCAGAATATCCAGACCGTCCAAGCAAAGTGGACGCCCATGGTTGTCCATTCCTTGAACATTGACACTCTATTTGCTCCATTTTGGGCACATGCAATGGGTTTCATGAAGGGGGTATGGCCTGGATGTTTGTGGGGCCCACTAAGGTGGATCTTAACACAAATTTTGTGAGGTATTTTCCCATTTAATCAGTGGCTATGTTCAGTTATTTTCAGACATACCTTGCTGTCCAGAAAAATTCTGGACTATTTTTTGGTTATTTTTGGCACAGATTATGGACTGATTTAGAGGATGTTTTACCTCAAATATTTGATTATTTCTAGAGGTGTGGACCCCACCTAGAAGTATGTTGAATTCACCTTCATCCGTCCCTGTTTGATCACCCAAAAGAGTGGGCCAAGGAGGGTGGATAGTCCAAATTTTCTGGACTGTCTTGCTACCGTGCTTGTTGTACAAACATAATTATCAGTCTGTTTCTAAAATGGTGGGTCACCTTTGTAGACCCCACCTTTTGTATACTTGTGTAGGGATGTTGGTCCTATATTTTCTTAAAATTTGTCAGACCTGGGCTACTCTAATGGGGTGCACAAATCAGGGGCAGCATCATTGTTTAAGAAATACCTTGCTGTCCATAAATTGTAGGAGTTAAATAAAATACTTTCAATACCCTAAAAATTCTAAAATTTTCAAGAGAGGTGTCCCACCCATGGTAGGACCTACCTGAAAAGGCCAATGGACCCCATTTGGGCATCCAAAAGGGTGGACTGATATAGTGGGTTGCCAGAAATTTCTGTTATGCAGTCCAGCAGCATAGTTTCATAAAAATAAATTTTAAAAAAATATTTTCTCAGAAGTTAGGCCATATTTTTGGTTCCCACCTTGTTGTAGGTTTAATGAGGGACCTTGGGTCCAAATTTCAGGAATTTTGGAGGCCCAGAACCCACCCATTTGAATGGTCCAAATTCAGTACGGTTATTTCCAGCAACAATCCACCCTAGATACATTGTAACTCCTGAATTTATTAAAATACTTATGAGTATCCAAAAATTATGAAAATTTACAAGAAGGTGGTCCACTAACGTTGGGACCCACCTACCAAATTTCAGGGCCAATGGACTCCTGTGTATACCATGGAAAGGCCCGGACTGGCCCACCACGTTGGGACATCCAGGCCAATCCGATTTTCTGGACAGATTGTCTCATTCAAATTAATTAAATTATTTCTGGATGTCCCAAAATTCTTAAATTTTGTAGGGTTGTGGTCCACCTATGGAAGGACCATCATACAAATTTTTAGGTCCATCAAGCCCCCGGACTGACCGTGGTATGGCCTGTAAATTGGGTCAGTTTTGGGCTAAATACCCAGGCCCATATGACTAAACACCATGGGATGCCCCTACCTTGGGCTATTGGGCCTGCATTCTAACGGCATGACCCACTTGAAGTAAGTATTGTATATTCTCCTTCTTATCTGGTGGGACCCACTGTGATATGTGTGGGTCACCATGGGTCAGTAAGCCATTTAAATTAAATAAATTTCTGGACTCCAGCATGCCTAGGATGTGGGTGGGTTGGAATTCTAGCAAGGGGGCCAAATTTGTGCATAGTTGATCTTTTGGAGCCGTGGCGGCCCACCAGATTTAAGGGAGTTTTGCACACACTCTTTTCCCTCATTCCTTAGACATTTTGGGCTTAATCAATGCCCCTTGAGGCCCACCTTTGTGTTGGTTTGTGGGCTAGCCTTAACCAGAATTTTTGATAGATTTATAGGCCCAATGGGCTGGAAACCTATCCCTTGAGCCCGAGATTGTGCAAGGGCTAACCTTATTGATTCACGGACCCAATAGGCCATCTACAAGATGAACATGTGTATTTATTAGCCTTGATGTCCTCATAAAATGGTTAATTGTGGGCTGACTTACAAGGCCTACATAAATGTATATTGTGGAGGACCTTGCTAAGTCTTTGGGCTGGTGTGGCAAGGCCCACACTGTCAGTATAGGCCTTGCCCATGTGTATTCTTGGGCTTAGGGGCTGCCCTCAAGTCCACCATAATGTATGAATTGCATGGCTTTTGTTTAGGCCATTTCTTTTGGGCCCATTATGTGATATATTATATGCATGTTTGTGTTAGCAAGTAGTGTAAGACCCGTATCCTAGTTCGCACTGTTCCGATGAATCCCCGATCCTTTCCGTCGAAGTCCGGCAATCCGCAACTGATAATCGACGTTGCGATCAATCGTAAGTCGTATCCTTTAGATTCGAGTCGGTTTAATCCGAGACTTGTATCATTGCGACTGCACCGTCGCCGCGGTTCTAACGCCGCGACTCACGTACCAATCCGATACCTTGACCAGAAGATGTGAGACGGCATTTATTTCGAAGAAACGCCGCGCTTTCTCGATCCCAAGAGAATCTCTACACAATGTCAAATCAATCACATCAATCAATCAATCACATCAATCAATCAATCACTTCAATGTCAAGTACAAGCAACCCATGCTTTCTCTCTCCAAAGTCAACTCTTTCTTACCTTCTCTCTTACACACCCATACCTAGTCAAGTACCACATCCATCACCTCACATCACTCACCTCACGTCACTCTCTCTCCCTTACAACCCTCCCTTTACTTCTCATTTCTCCACATTCCATGCCAAGCAAGAGCTCACACGTCCAAGCTTCCAAGTGAGAGAAAAGTGATTTGTGGCCCACCATTCCCATTCCAAAATCCATCATCCTAGCCATCCATTTCTCATCTCCACCATCAAAGAGGAGCACAAGGAGGGTGGCGTTCCAACGGACTGAGAAGATCAACCGGTGGGTGATTTATAGGATAGTTTTCTTCATGTTTTTATGATGGACCAAGTGGGGCCTACCGATCAATGGTGTGGATCTCACTTTGGACCCTAGGTATGGCCAATGGCCCACCTTGATCCTCATGATCATTCCATGATGGGGCCATTCTCCATGGACCCCATCATGATGTTTATATTTCCTTGCATAAAGAGGTCATATAGACCGTTCACTTTGGGTGGAGAGGGATCTCCACCGTTGATATTTTATTTGGAGGGCCCATATGCAATGGACCCATTGATGTATGATTGGATGCTTGAAACGGAGGGCCCATAGTGTCGGGGTCCCTCCATCACGCGTGTCCCACTCTCCTTTTATTTTATTATTTTGTGTATGATATTATGGCCCTATGGCCACTTGGATGGACCCCACAATGGAGCATATTTTGGATCCAAACCATCTAAAGGTGGGGCCCACTTTACATATGTATTGTAACCACACCACCTCACCATGTGATGGCCCACCTAAAAGGTATTGCACGCCCAAACAAAAAAAAAGGGAAAAGAGTCCAAGGACTCTCTGGACGTGAAAAACAAATACAAATGTTAGCCTTTTTCAAGGCATTGGAAGTGGGCCACTTGTATAGGACCCACCTTGATGTATGTAGTCAATCCACACCGTCCATTCCATTCTACAGACCATTTTAGGCATTGAGCCGAAAAATGGGGCCGATCCAATCTTCTGGTGGGCCATACCTTAGCAATCAGTGATCTCCACCATTTAAAGTCTTCCAGATTCGTTTTACACGCCGAAACAGGCCCAATATTGGGCTTGATGGAGTTGTCATGGGCCATGGAAACCAATGGCCGAGGTGGATTTGGTTGACGCGGGCCCTACACTCGAAAAACCACGAAAAATATGGTTTCAAAAAAAAAAAAAAACAAAGGAAAGCAACAGCATCAGTCGCTGCTGCTGCCTATGTCAGAGCGCCAGGCGCTGGCGGGCGTGAAACGGGCAGGGTCCCACGGCCCTGGCCATGGGCCCCACCATGATGTATATTTTGTATCCACACCGTCCATGAGGTGGACCACCCCCTGAGGTGGGTCCCCTCCGAAAATCAGCTTGATCCGGACCTCAGGTGGCCCACACCATAAGAAATAGTGATGATTGAATTCTACCATTGAAACCCTTTTTGGGCCCCCAGACGTTTGGATCAATCTAATATTTATTTACTTTTCCATTCATCCAGGTATTTGTGACCTATTAACAGGTTGGATGGAAAGTAAACTTTATGGTGGGCCCCACGTGGGAGCCCACAGTGATGTATGTGTCTTATCCCCACCGTCCAGGCGGACGGTGGGAACCCACTATCATGTATGCGTTGTATTCCACCGTCCAGCGGACGGTGGAGCCAACTGTGATGTATGTGTTTCACACCGTCTACTGCTGTGGACGGTGGGCCCCACCCGAATTTGGATGCGGTAAAACTCGGTCTGACCCTTCATTCCAGTGGGGCACCCACGATGGGTGGGCTGGATTTGCAAAACCACATCTCAGTGGCCCTCAAAATGGTTATGAATGTTTTTAATGGTGCACGGCCCTCTCCACTTCTGCATGTGGTGTGGCCTGCACAAGTCACGGATTGACTTGATTTTTGAGATATAGGCCCACCATTGAATGGTGAATCTGACTGATGGGTTAGATGTTTGACAAACATCAACGGTAGGTCCCACTTAGCTCGACCTCATGGGAGCTGAACGTCAGCTCGAGCTCATTGTGTTTTTTTTTTCCATATATATAGATGTGTGTATATATATGTATAGATATGGGTATATGTATATGTATATGTATATGAATACGTACATGTATATGTATATATTATTTCTATTATATTAATGATATATATTATGTAATATATATATATACTTTATGGCGGGCCTTGGGAATGTTAATGGTGGTTTGGCCCATTTGATCCATGTGATTAGGCCCACCTTAGTGCATATGTGAGGCCCATGTGATGGGGCCCATATTAATGTATTTGTGGCCATTGTTGAGGCCCACCTTGGTATATATATAAGGCCCATGTGATTCGGCCCATTGAGGTATTTAAAGGCCCATAGATTATGGCCCATTGCAATGTACATAAGGCCCACTAATGCGGCCCACTTGATTTAAGAAAGGCCTATATGAGGCAGCTCATTTGATGTAATTGAGGACTTTGGGTCGAGGCCCAATGAGATGTATATTGGTCCATTGCAATGTGTGATTCCCTATGGTTTGTATAATGGTACTTTATGGCGGGCTATGCCTTGGGAACAATGTTGGTTTGACGTCCACATTGTAAGGATAATGTTGGTTAAATGTCCGCATTGTCACACTCCTTAAGGCCCAGTGATAGGCCCATACTTATACTTTGCAGTCCGTTTAGGCCCATCTTCACTTTGAGCAACGCCCATTATCATAGCATATGCCTTTGGGCAGACTGTTACCATACTTATACTCTGTAGTCCATTTAGGCCCATCTTCACTTTGAGCAACGCCCATTATCATAGCATATGCCTTCGGGCAGACTATTACCATACTTATACTCTGCAGTCCATTTAGGCCCATCTTCACTTTGAGCAACGCCCATTATCATACCATAAGTATAGTGCTGCCCTATGATTCATGATCATACGTATCATATGCATGCTTGAGATGAGGGGTGACTGATCATAGCATATGCCTTTGGGCAGACTGTTACGGGCTCCCTGATAGGCGGAGTTGCCATGCATGAGCGCATGGTTTACACAGGATTATTGCATGACTAGTAGTGTGACTCATGGACTTGCATTGTGTGATTGTAGTTACTGTATGCCCTAGCGACACCAGGGCCATAGCCTCCACAGACACATCGTGGGTGGCTGGATTGGATACTGGAAATGTTTGGTTCTAGCATACGGGCATCATAGATGTCCCTGTGTGAAAATCCCTAAACCCGATGGTACTAGAGGATGACTCCAACGTCGAGACCGAGTAGATGTACGAGCGCATGAGGGCCGAATACCAGGAGGCCGCGTCTCCCACTGTGTCGTGGTTGGTTGGAAAGGGGTGTGACCTTACACGCCTGAATGAGGGGGCAATTTCTAGGTTCAGTTTGACCAGCTTGAGGAATCGGTCCGCTATCGACGAGTCGGGCCTGATATTGGCAGGCGGATAGTGAGGTCTCTTCCACTCTCCCAGTTGTGTGTTCAGATAGTGTAACGCCCTGAAAATTGGGGGTCGAGCATAAACTCAACTCCCGAGTTCCAGAACATCACTTATGCAACAAAATGAATGATGATTGAATGTTGACTGTATTCGTGCATTGAACATGAGTGAGATTAAGCCAAAACAGTATATCATACTCCAGAGACAGTTAACTTTGCAAGCGGAAGACTGTGATAGATAGATAAAATATATAAACTATGATGAGTCTCCAGAGTGTGATAACATTACCAGGTTAAATAATTACAAGTACAGTTCTAAAATATACCAAATGTGAGGAAATGTAATGTCTCCTATCCCAAGTACCATAGCCCCGTCAATACAATATCAGGTCTTCATTGACCCGCCAGAGAGATACAGATAGGAGAACTCCTCCTATCATCATAGAAGTAGTCCGGCTCTGCTTCACAAGCATCGCCATCACCTGAAACTCAACAAATCTGGTTGGTGTTGCAAACACCGTCCCGTAACGTGGGAGTGAGTGATCAACTCAGTGGAACAGTAAAGCATAGGTTAACATGTTATCAACTCAGTCAAGCAGTAATGATAAAGCAGTACAATCAAACAATTCTAACTACTCTTATTTAATGCAAGTATGAAATGACATGATGTATGCCCTTGCCAAACCACCCTCATGCGACATCATCTTACGTTCGCGGATGCATACCTCCCTCAGTGCTCCACATCTACTAGGCACATGCGGTGCGATGATGAGCATGATTACCGAGTTGTTATTAGTCCATTTCAAACAACAGTATTGGGAAACTAAGGTACCTCCCTTGTATCATTCCCAAACATGATCCATTCTAGGGTCGTCAATCCTAGTTAATCTCATACGGTATTATGGTTCGAGAGGCATCGCGAAGGCATCGCAAAGGGCTCGTCACCCGTCAGCACGGATACAGATCTCACCGTATGCGGCTCAATTGCTGACCGTCAGCTCGAGTACAGGTCTCACCGTACTCGGCTCAATCGCTGGCCGTCAGCTCGAATACAGGTCTCACCGTACTCGGCTCAACTCATACTCTAGTTGCTGTGAAGGGCCCGTCGCCAATCACAGACCTCAGAATATACTCGAAGATACTACAGAGGACTCGTCGCCCATCAGCACGAGTACAGGTCTCACCGTACTCAGCTCTCGCCGTAAGTATCGACAGCTCGAATACAGTGTCCCATACCACCGTATTCGGCTCACGAGTTTGGTTGCTCAATGGTCACTACGGGGAGGCACGTGGCCCCAGCGTAGGCCGACAGCTCGACCACGGTATCCCATACCACCATGTCCGGCTCATGAGTCTTAGCGGATCGAGGTACCATGGTTAAAAGGAATTTCACTGGTAAGTTTGGTACCCTAGGTTCAAGCAGTAGCGTCCAAACATGGTGAACATACATTAGACAGATCGGGTTACTTGACGAGCTCGGCTAGCTCGAGCGCACAACAAGTTGGACGATATGAAGCGCATAAGCACTTCGTGTGGCCAACCACTATCGCCAACCAAAGTACGACTCGGGTTCGTCGAACACATCTCACGTGGCAAATGAAACTCAGTCACGAATTCGATCCCGTTACCGATTGCCTGGACTATAATCATAGCCCCAATCACATTAAATTTCAAATAGTTCAAGCAGTAATGAATCAAGATTCAAATCATACAATCAAGTCTGATATTATCCGTTTAGGGCTGCCAGGGCTGTTGCACGCACTCGTTGCTCCACTCCCCCATCACCCATCACGAATCATACAACATAAATATGAATTTAAACATATACATTACATAGATAAAATCATAAAGCAGTTGAGCATGTTATGAATCACAACACAAGCATGAGTTTGTACATGTTCAATTCCTAATCACACAACTATCCAAGGAGAGCATACACATAGTTAAAAGAGGTTGAGAATCATATCTCAACACCCTTATACATTACAAGTTGCTAACTACTACTCGAGACATTTCAAGAAACACTTAAACAAACATACATCAACATACATGACATATGTCGATCACATAGGCATTAGGCCAAATCCTTTCACTAGGGAGTTGCCCCAATCATAACACGCGTACACCCACGACGGATAGTCATGGCAAGCAGGAATCCAAGTTCCATATTCATTCAGTCATTTCCACAAACACTTGGGCCACACATTTTAGCATATATAGTGTATATTGGCCGTGGCGTGATTTAGGGCAAATCCTTTCGTCAAAGGGGTATCGCCAATACAACAATCATGAATCCATGACAATTAGTCATGGCGAGCACGAATGAGAATTCTATACTCATTCAGTCATTTTCACAAACACTTAGAATACACTATTACAACATACATGGTATATGTTTGCAAAACATGTATTAGGGCTATCCTTTAGCCAAGCGAGTATTTTATCCATGTATAATATATTACTAAAACAAATAATCATGATAAATACATCTCCAAAATTTATACGTATACAGTATTTTCTAGAATACGCAATTTCAACATACATAGTGTATATAAGTTAAACATGTATTTAGGCGAATCCTTTTGCCAAATAAGTATTTTATCCATATATCGTATATTCATATAACAAATAAACATGTCAAACACATTTCCAAAAAATATACGTATACCGTACTTTCTACAAATACCTAGAGTATGTAGAATTCCATATTTTTCATCTTTAATCGAAACGGAAAATAGACAGCACTTTGTACATGTACAATTGCATGCAGATCATGAATCTATCATTATCTGACATTGAAAGCGTTGAAAACCATAACCTATACACCTAAAGTCCGCACCTTTTGTCGTAGAATCGTAACGAAGTCGATAGGTTTGCTAAGCTTCCGTATACGGCAACTAGGCAACCTAGAGAAGGAAATAGGTTAGCTATTTCATAACCTACAACTATCAAATCCCCCAAACAGGTTAGGGTTAGGGTTTATTACCTAGAAATGACGTCGGAATCGCCGGGAAAGAGACAAGAATGAGGTGGTTAAGCACCGATAGCAGCAGGGTAGAGCGGCGGGGAGATCTTCCCACAACTCCCACACTTTCTCTTTCTTTTCCCTCTCTCAAATCTCAAATTCGTATGGCTGTCATGAGAGAGGGTTTAAGGTCCTTATATAGCCAAAAACCTCACCGAAATAGACTCCTGTTCAAGGGGTACGTCTATTATAGGTATTTTGGCACTTTGCCAGCTCAAAAGAGGGGTTCTGGTGGCCCTTCTTGAGCCAAACGTCAGACTTAAGCTCACAACACATGGATCTACGTGGGATTATATTTTCGACTCGATCGGATTCCCAGATCACACGTGGCGGACCAGTTTCAGTTCGACGGTCAGTGGGCCACGATCCGAAATTCCAAGTACATGTAAATGTTCCTGAAATTTTTCCTGATCCGAGGGTGTAATTTGGTCTGATTCTGACGGTCTGGTTGCTTAATACTGATGCGTAAGCGAATGGTGCCAGATCACTATTCCAGATATTTATTTTGTAAAGGAAAGAGTGATTTTCACACTCCCTCGCTCCGGACTGAAGCGAATAGCCGTGGGACACCGGCTGGACCTGATTTCCGAGGTGGTTGTCAAGCCCAGTGAGGCGGTCCTAGATCCTTAAGTTCGTGTTAATCGGACTTCCGATGTGCGGTCTAGACCTGATACGGAGTTTCGAAATGCTCCCGAGGGCAGACGGGTAATGAGATTGATCCTATATTTTAAGGTAATGTAGCGTTAATGGTTCTACAAGTTTCGGGTCTTGCAGATCGTATTTAAAGCGGCGCAAGCGAATTTCGTAGCTAATCTGGTCTAACACTAGGTCATCCTCGCCTAATTCTAAAGGATTTCATCCTAAGTGATTTTCGGTCGAGGTGGTACTTAGTCCTTTGCAGTAATGTTTAGATTAAGTATTGTTCTTCATTACCTAAACTTTAAGATAGTGTCTAATGTGAAAGTACTTAGAAAATTTAGGGAACAAGGTGGTGAAAGGTGAGATTTGTGAAAAAAAATGGTTTAAGACGGGATTTGAGGCTTTGAATTGAGCGTTCAAAAAGTTAATCAGGTTTTAAGATTGACCCAATGCCTAAGAATGTCTAATCTCAAGTTGGCAAAAATCCGGGATGTTACAGATAGGGGCGACAAGTTGGCTTGAGTGTACTAGACCCCGGTGATTGTCCAGACTGAGAACCATACTAATTGACGCTCTAGTGAGGAGCTATATTGACATGAGGATTGGCATGCTTGAACTGCATTATGCATCGCATGGTCTTAGTATGGCCGATTACATTCATATCATGTACTATATAGCCTTGGTATGGCTGGTTGCATTTACGTACTCATCAGCACTATTCCGCATTACTCTGACCTTGCATTCTGAGCACGCTCATGTTGCGCACACACTTACACCACCCTCTAAGTTTTCTATAAGCTTATGCACGATTAATGCGTGCAGGTGACGCCAGGACGCAGCTATAGTCTCGCCGCAGTTGGAGCGTGCAGAGTTTTTATCATTTTCAGTATCTTGTATTTCCTTTTATACACCTTGTACTCAAAGTTTTTGTTCATAGTGGATTTTGTGATGGTGTTCTTATGGTTATTGTTCGTGGGTTATGCTTGTGGTTATGCTCATTACGAATCAAGTTGATTATTAGAAATCCTCCTTGTAGCATCCCAGGATCGGAACCTGGCGTATGGGCTCTGGGAGCCGAGAATGGGGTACTACGGAGGCTATAGGCGCGGGATTCGGCGATCGGGAATTTTGTGAGCCCGATTTCCGAGTTCGGGGCGTGACAGAAGTTGGTATCAGAGCATAACTTGGGAATAACCGAGAACAACATCACATGTTTGCTATGAACCTAGGACAATTAGGTTCCGAGTGCGTAACCTTTCGATTGAGTTCATTAGTGCGCGATTCTCAAGATTAATTGGCGCCTTATCTTTTCCTTAGGACATGCCGCCCAGGAGAGCGACCCGTTTGATCCCCGCTCCACCACCTGAGGCTCCAGCTTTACCATCGGTGCCTCCCGTTTTACCGCCAGAGATCCCTGCTCCCTTTCCTGAGGATGACGTTCCTCCACCTGATGTCGGTACGGACCCGATCGTGCCTGTGAGTGCCTCGCAGTTACAGCAGATGTTACAGGCTGTGACAGCTGCACTTCAGGGGCAGGGCAGACGCCCAGTTGTTTCGCCAGAGCAGGCAGAGCAGGAGCGTGCGAGTGCTCTTCTACATGAGTTTAGACGGCTTGATCCTCCGTGTTTTCAGGGCGAGCCAGATCCGACTGCAGCAGAGAGATGGCGCTCCGATGTGGAGAAGATCTTCGATACTATGTCATGCACGACCCAGCATCGAGTTCGGTTGGCGGTATTTCTCTTCCAGGGCGAGGCAGAGCATTGGTGGACCTCTGTTACCCATGTTGCAGGACCTGATTACATCTGGACAAGGGAGGACTTTATTGACCGATTCGAGGAGCAGTACTTCCCCGACCACATTCGACGTCAGAGAGCACTGGAGTTCGAGACTCTGGTGCAGGGGGACATGACTGTAGCGCAGTACGGGGCCCGTTTTGTGGCTCTATCGAGGTTTGCGCCATATATGGTTGATGATGAGGGGCGAAAGGCCCGCCGTTTCGAGAACGGTTTACGTTACGGTCTTCGAGGTCGTGTTATTGGGCATGAGCTCCCGACTTTCCAGGCGGTAGTGCGGAGGGCTCAGATTTATGAGGCCGAGTGGGCCGGCGGACAGAGTGATCGAGATCAGAGGAGGGGTCAGAAGAGGCAAGCCCCCTCCAGTAGCTCCCAGCAACACCGATGACCGCAGAAATACAGGAGTCACCCATCCGCCGGAGCACCAGTAGCATCGATGGCACCCCCAGCGGCACCACCTCAGAGACAGCTTCCTGACACTTGCTATGGATGTGGTGAGATAGGAAACCGTAGGTGGGAGTGTCCTCGACCTCAACAGCAGCAGCCGAGAGCACCACAGCAGCCTCCACAGCAGCCGAGAGCACCGCAGTAGCCTTCGCAACAGCAGCGACAACAGATTCCACCACCCAGGCCCCCTCAGCAGCAGCACCAGCCTCCAGGACCTCCCCCGCAGCAGCAGAGGCCTCAGAGGGGACCTGCACCTCCCCTGCAGGCCTAGGGCAGATTTTATGCCGTTCAGCAGGACCCTCAGTCAACAGGATCAGTTGTCGATGATTCGTGTGACTTAGCCCTTACACCGTCTTGCTAGATTGCTTATGAATGATGTGTTTTAAGAACTAGAGCTTGAGATTTGTAGGCGTTATCCCAATCCCTTAGATGTTTGATTATGATGATATGCTGCGTTTTGATTATATATAATGTTATGTTTCCTATCTCTCTTATGAGTTATTCTTAGCTGTGATGGTAGTGCAAATTTCGAGGACGAAAATTTTATTAAGTGGGGAGAGCTGTAAGACCCGTATCCTAGTTCGCACTGTTCCGATGAATCCCCGATCCTTTCCATCGAAGTCCGGCAATCCGCAACTGATAATCGACGTTGCGATCGATCGTAAGTCGTATCATTTAGATTCGAGTCGGTTTAATCCGAGACCTGTATTATTGCGACAGCACCGTTGCCGCGGTTCAAACGCCGCGACTCAAGCACCAATCCGACACCCTGACCAGAAGATGTGAGCTGGCGTTTATTTCAAAGAAACGCCGCGCTTTCTCGATCCCAAGAGAATCTCTACACAATGTCAAATCAATCACACAATCAATCAATCACTTCAATGTCAAGTACAAGCAACCCATGCTTTCTCTCTCCAAAGTCAACTCTTTCTTACCTTCTCTCTTACACACCCATACCTAGTCAAGTACCACATCCATCACCTCACATCACTCTCTCTCCCTTACAACCCTCTCTCTCCTTCTCATTTCTCCACATTCCCATGCCAAGCAAGAGCTCACACGTCCAAGCTTCCAAGTGAGAGAAAAGTGATTTGTGGCCCACCATTCCCATTCCAAAATCCATCATCCTAGCCATCCATTTCCCATCTCCACCATCAAAGAGGAGCACAAGGAGGGTGGCGTTCCAACGGACCGAGAAGATCAACCGGTGGGTGCTTTATAGGATACTTTTCTTCATGTTTTTATGATGGACCAAGTGGGGCCTACCGATCAATGGTGTGGATCTCACTTTGGACCTTAGGTATGGCCAATGGCACACCTTGATCCTCATGATCATTCCATGATGGGGCCATTCTCCATGGACCCCATCATGATGTTTATATTTCCTTGCATAAAGAGGTCATATAGACCGTTCACTTTGGGTGGAGAGGGATCTCCACCGTTGATATTTTATTTGGAGGGCCCATATGCAATGGGACCCATTGATGTATGATTGAATGCTTGAAACGGAGGGCCCATAGTGTCGGGGTCCCTCCATCACGCGTGTCCCACTCTCTTTTTATTTTATTATTTTGTGTATGATATTATGGCCCTATGGCCACTTGCATGGACCCCACAATGGAGCATGTTTGTAACGACCTGAAAATTTCCGTACATTGGGCCGAGTACCACCTCGACCAGAAATCACATAGGATTAAATCCTTTAGAAATTTAACAAAGTTAACTAAGTACTAAACTCGGTAAATCATGAAATCCGTTGGGATCGCTTTAAATACGATCTGCAAGACCCAAAACTTGCAGAATTGGTGACTCTAGGTTATCCTAAAGTCTAGAGCCAAACTCATTACCCGTCTGCTCTCGGGACTGAAACGAAACTTCGTATGAGGTCTAGATCGCACATCGGGAGTCCGATTAACACGAAGCTAAGGAACCAGGACCGCCCCACTGGGCTTGACAATCATCTCAAAAATCAGATGATTCCGATGTCCCACGGCCATTATTTTCACTCCGGAGCGAGGGAGTGTGAAAAACACTATTTCCATCCAAGAGAAAATATCTGGAATAGTGATCTGGCACCTTTCGGTTGCGCGTCAGTATTAAGCAACCTGACCGTCGGAATCAGACCAAATTACACCCTCGGATTAAGAAAAATTTCAGGAACATTTACATGTACTCGAAAATTCTGATCGTGGCCCACGGACCGTTGAACTGAAAGTGGTCCGCCACGTGCGATCTGGGAATCCGATCGAGCCAAAAATGTAATCCCACGTAGATCCTCAGAGGGTGAGCTTAAGTCTGACGTTTGGCTCAAAGAGGGCTACCAGAACACCCCTTTTGAGCTTGGAAAGTGGCGAACTGCCTAAGTATGCAGCCACCCTTGAACCTACGTCTATTTTGGTTATGTTTTAGGCTATAAAAGGGGCTTAGAACAGCCCCTCTCACAGCCATACGAATTTGGGTTCAAACCCTAAGAGAGAAAGAGAGAAAAGAGAGAGAAACTTGTGGAGATCGAGGCCGATCTTCCTCCTGCTGCTTCCACTTCTCCCACGGCCTACACCGCTCTATTCCAAGAGATTTCTCGGCGGTTTCCACCCCATTTGAAGGTAAGAAACCCTAACCCTAGGTCTGATTTGAGCCTGATTAGTGATAGGTTAAGGAAAGACTAATCGGATGCGCTCTTTAGGCTAAGAAACTCCCGTATACGGAAGCACCAACCCTCTTGCTGATTCGTTGGAATTCCAAGGGCTGAGGTGAGGACTTTAAGCGTATAAGTTACGGTTTTCAACGCTTTCAATGTCAGATAATGATAGATTCATGATCTGCATGCAAATGTACATGTACAAAGTGCTTTCCGTTTCCTGTTTCGATTAGCGATAAAGAATATGGAATTTTACATACTCTTGATATACGTAGAAATACCGTATACGTATTTTTGTTGAGAAAATGTTTGACATGTTTATTTAATGTTTGATTATATCATGTGTGGATAAAATACTAGTTTGGCGAAAGAGATCGCGTATATACATGTTCATGTGTAAATGTCATGTATGTTGAAATTGTGTATTCCGGAAATCCCGCATACGTGCGATTTTGGAAATATAATTGTGATGATTATTTGCCGTATGACTATGATATACACGGGAAAAATACTCTCGAGGCTTAGGGACAGCCCAATCACGGACTTGCCTAACATACGTCATGTATGTTGGAAACGTGTATTCTAAGTGTTTGTATAAGTGCATGTATGTGTACATGTGTATGTACTAGTGCCTTAGATAGGCGCTGATATGGGTTCTCCAACTCCCTTAGAGACATGTAGGACCCCCTCCATGCGGTGGTTCACCGCAACCACTTAATTGTGTTGCACACACAATTCTATCCCTATGGGGATAGTGCTTTATTACATGCATTACAATATGCTTTATAACATGCTTCTCAACATGCTTTGTAACATGTTTTACTTCATGTCTTACTTTATGCTTTATAACATGCCGACTAACATGCTTGTATTGCTTGTTTACCATGCTTTACTTCACATGCTAGCGATGAAAACTGTTTGAGTTTGGGACTATGTTTATAGTCCAAACACTCGGTACCAGACTTGTGATTGTGGCTGAGATTCATGTCGCCACAAAGGACGGGTCCGGCGAACCCGAGTCGTACTTCGGTTGGCGATAGTGGTTGGCCACGCGGAGTGCTTTTGCGCTCCATATCGCTCAACTTGTGGTGCGCTCGAGCTAGTCAGGCTCGCCAATTAAACCGAAGTGTAGTGTGTGTTCACCTTGTTTGGTCGCTACTGCTTGAACCTAGGGTACCAAACTTACCAGTGGTGATTCCCGTTTAACCATGGTACCTAGATCCGCTAAGATGCATGAGCCGGGCATGGTGGTATGGGACACCGTGGTCGAGCTGTCGGCCTATGCTGGGGCCATGTGCCTCCCCGTAGTGACCATTGCGCAACTATCTCGTGAGCCGAATACGGTGGTATGGGACACTGTATTCGAGCTGTCGATACTTCGGCGAGAGCCGAGTACGGTGAGATCTGTGCTCGTGCTGACGGCGACGAGTCCTTGGTATCATCGAGTGTACTCTAAGTATCTGTGATTGGCCACGAGCCTTTCACAGCGACTAGAGTATGAGTTGAGCCGAGTATGGTGAGACCTGTACTCGAGCTGACGGCTAGTGATTGAGCCGAGTACGGTGAGACCTGTACTCGAGCTGACGGCCAGCAATTGAGCCGCATACGGTGAGATCTGTATCCGCGCTGACGGGTGACGAACCCTTTGCGATGCCATCACTAAGCTTCTCAAACCATAACATCGTATGAGAATAACTAGGATTGACGACCCTAGAATGGATCATGTTGGGAATGATACAAGGGAGGTACCTTAGTTTCCCAATACTGCTGATTGAAATGGACTAATAATAACTTGGCAATCACGAGCATCATCGCACCGCATGTGCTTTGTAGATGTGGCGCACTGAGGGAGTTAAGCATTCGCGAACGTAAGATGATGTCGCTTGAGGGTGGTTTGGCAAGGGCATACAGCATCATGTCATATCATTTTTGCATTTAACAAGAGTAGTTAGAAATGCTTGATTTGTACTGCTTTATCATTACTGCTTGGTTGATTTGATAACATGTTAACTTATGCATTATTGTTCCACTGAGTTAGCTACTCACTCCCACGTTACGGGACGGTGTTGTACACACCAACCAGACTCTGTTGCAGGGTTAGAGGGCGCCTTGGTCAGGAGCCAGAGCCCGACGTTGATGAGGACCAGGAGGAGTTCTCTTTCATGCAGTATTCTGACGGCTACGCCTAGGCCGGCTGCATCGCGGGACTCTCGGGGCCTCTTTTGAGGATGTATTTTGGGTTTTGATTTACAAACTTTACATGTATATTGGTGCTCAGCTAGTACTCATACTCTGGAGTTCAGAAAATTTTGTTACTTTACATACTTGAATGAAAAATTTCAGTCTTCCGCTGTTTTTAAATGTAATTGAACTGGAGTATGAATTACTGTTTTGGTTTAATCTCATTCATGTTTATTGCGCTAACTCAGACAACATTTAACCGGCATTGTGTATGTTGCATAAGTGATGCGTTGGAACTCGGGTGTTGAGTTCATGCTCGACCCCCGAATTTCAGGGCGTTACAAGTTGGTATCAGAGCGTGATTTTGATTAAAACCGGACCTGAGTTATGTCCCCACTACGTACGCTGACGCATTATACTTAGGAGGGTGCGCAAACTTTTAGAAACAGTCTTAGGGTCTCCCGACTTCACCGTTCGGTGAAATTCATTGAAAACAGACGCGTTGATCGAGTTTGTACTCGATCCTGACCGCACACGTGGACTCCAAATCGCCCCTGGACCGTCTATTGACGTGTCAAGATCACAACCCACCAAATTTTAGTCGTTAAAAATCGGGAAAAATCAGATTGGTTCTGAAATTTCCAGAAACTACCCGTTTGGGAGCCGAACGGAGTTTGTGGGCCCCCCACGTCAGCCCATTATGATTTTTGACCAAGCCAGGGTGCATTCAGCACCCTGGGCACGTGCCAAGGTTGGCCAGGCCGCGGCAGCGCGGCTCCGGCCAAGTCCGGCCGCGGCGGCGCCGCGGGTCGGGCGGCGCGCCGCCGCCCGGTTGCCTTTCCGGTGGGATTCCGGCCATGGGTTTGGTCGGCCTGACCCCCCCAACACGCTGGCACATGCGGTTTTGTGTTTTGGTTAGAATAAATAGGGTTGGAAGCACCCCCTTTCCATTTCACCCCTCTTTTCAAGCACCTCCACCCCATTTTCGATTTTCTCCAAAAACCCATCCCTCCAACCTCCAAATCTTCCATTTTTCTTCCATATCTCACACATCCCAACCTTCCACAACAGCCCTAGCTTCTCCCTTTCCCCATTTTCTCAAGTTGGAGCTCTCATACCCCTCCTTGGAGCTCAAAATCGGGTAAGATACAAACCCATCCCACTTCCTTCTTGTTTCTTCTTCATTTTCTACCTCTTGGGCTCCTCCCACACCCATTGCATTGATTATTTGTGGTGGAGCAAAGAGATCAGCCCCTTAAATCCCATTTTGGGCAAATTTCCATGGCCCTCCTTGGTGTGGTGGCCACCATTTTCTCTTTTTCCTCCATCCTATCTCTCATGGGAAAGAGGAAAACCGCGGCTGATGATGCCGGCCCAAGTAGGCCAGCCCATTCCCGAAGAAGATCCGACGTCGGGGCCGGCCCAAGCACCGTGCGGGAGTTTAGGTCAAAGCGAGACTTGGATCCCGACCATCCCGCCAGAAATGCTTACCCGATTGGCATGGAATATGGGCGCTTTGCGGGCCGCAAAGTTGTGTTTGAAGCCCATGTAGATGAAAGGATGTTCGGGCTACACCCACTGATGGACCACCTGGTGGACATCGGTTGGAATTCTATATTTGATGGCCAGTCGCCTGCATGTGAGAACACGGTCCGCGCCTTCTATGCTCACATCGTGGACGCATCTGTTGAGCCTCTTCAGTTTACTGTTTCTGTGAGGGGCATTAGACGCACGATTACAGTGGATGAAGTGGCTCGGATCGCCAAGCTGCCGCGTGGTCAGGTACACCCCAGTGGTAGCTTTTCCAGAAGTGCGCGGGAAAGGGATCGCCGCGCGCGATATCTCTGTGGTCGCCGGGTTACTTGGAGGAGAGGAAACAGCATTGCGTCGACAAAAATGGCGGAAGACTTCCGGTTACTCCATCATATTTTCACCTATAACGTGTACCCACGATCGGGTAACCGCACGGAATGTACTCGGGTGATTGTAGACTTCTTGTACAAGATGGGACATGGAGACGACATATGCCTGCCCACGTTCATCCTATCTCAGATAGTGCATGCCGTTCGTTCTACCAGGAACGATCTTTCGCTCCCATTTGGCCGTCTGATCTGCAGGATGGCTCGTGATGTAGGCTACAGGTTGAACATGGAGGATCTTGCACCGGTCCGAATCATAAGTGAAGCGACACTCAGGAATATGAAGATCGGCCCTCAACAGCGGCAAGCCCGACTCGACGACTCTGGTGATGAGTCGGATAGTGCCGGCGAGGAGAGTGATGAGGAGGGCGATGATGATATACAGGAAGAAGAACCTGAGGCTCAGGACACCGAGGAGAGTTCACCTCCTGTGGCTCAGGAGCCTGGTATTGATCGGGATGCTTTTGACGCGCGATTTGCCCGTCTTGAGGAAGGGCAAGCCGCCCTGCAGCAAGAAATTGGTCAAGTTCGAGCCAAGCTTGAAGAGACTGACGCCTATATAAAGAGAAGTTTCAAGAAGATGTCCCGTACGTTGAAGGCCATCCTGTGCTGTGCGCAGGATAAGAATGCTCCTCCTCCACCGCCTACTTCGGATGCTTAGTCATCCATGTGTTGTGTGTTGTTGCTTATGTTGGTTACCGCGATAGGCGGTTTATGTTTTTATGTTGTTGATGTAGTAGGTAGTAGCATGCTTTGTATGTTTTCATGTAATGAATGTAATGGCTATCATGTGATTTTCTGTCGTGATTCATGTAACTCTGTGTCCATGTATTATGACAATTTTGAGTAAATCAAAAGCATGTAGCCCTTTGTATTGATGATGTGTGGAATGCGTAAGTGCCTCATGATATGTTTGTGCTATATCTCACGAATGATCTACCCTATGTTGTATAGGGCATGCCGCGGCAGTATACGCGGAGCACGGCACATCTACGTTTGACCGGCTCTATGGACCAGACTCCTTCTGGTAGTGGCGGTCCTACAGACCGTGGATTGAGATCTGATCAGCCTTCTGCTGGTCCTAGTGGTGGACAGCCACCTTACACACCCCCGGTCAGAGAGCAGTATCGGCTGTCATCCGCTGCACATCATGATTCCCAGGCTGCTCCACAGCCTGATAGATTTGAGCAGCTGATGATGATGATGCATCAGCAGCAGATGCAGCAGAAGCAGAAGCAGCAGCAGCATGAGCAGATGAGAGCAGCAGCAGCAGATGCAGCAGCAGATACAGCAGCAGCAGCATCAGGATCTGATGGCCACTATTGCTGAGGCCTTGTCCCACGGTGGTGGTGCGGCTCCACCTACTACGTCTGCGCATCCTGAGGAGTATTCTGAGCCTCCTGCGCGATGTGAGGATGCGCCTCTGCCTGCACCCGTTGCACCTCCTACTGGAGATGTCGGTACGCAAGGGCTACTAGAGCGATTTCAGCGCTTGAGGCCTCCTTCATTTGCGGGTTCTCACAGACCCGAGGAGGCAGAGTTCTGGTTGGACCGCATCTCCAAGATGCTACGGATGTTACATTGCTCTGAGGCAGAGCAGGTTGAGCTGGCTACCTTTATGTTTGAGAGGGAGGCCAGTTTATGGTGGGACAGTGTGCTGCGCACGGTCGCAGTGGACTTTGTGTGGACTTGGGAGGCTTTCGAGTCTCGGTTCCACGAGAAATATTACCCGCAAACATATCAACATGAGCGGGAGGACGAGTTTTTGCGCCTCAGGCAGGGAGGCATGACGGTGACGGAGTATGAGCACCGATTTACCGAGTTGGGCCGCTTTGTCCCGACCATCCTCGTCAATAAGCAGATGAGGATGCGACGATTTACTAGAGGCTTGCGACCTGACATACGGTCGAAGCTTTGCTGCCACACTATCCCTACTTATGCAGCACTGGTCCACATGTCTATGCCGCCGAGTAGGATGTGGACCGTCTGGCCCGATCACGCGGTACTATGGTTGCGAGACCGCGCCAGGATACACAGAGCAGGCCTATTTTAGGCAAGAGGCCCCGAGCCGATTCTCCCCCCAGGGCTGCAGCGCCAGTGCTTCCCATGAGACGCCCGTTGGTGACCTGCACGTTTTGCGGGAAATCAGGACACCCTGCCGAGAGCTGCTTCTCGCGCATGAGGGCTAGCGGATTTGCGCCACCGCAGAGATTGGGTCGCTCTTATCCCCAGGCCATTTCAGCTCCGCCACTACAGACCGCTCCTGCACATCCTTCATTCCGACCTCCTGTGCCGTTCTTCAGACCGCCACAGCGACCCCTGGCTCCTCAGCCGAATCGCCAGCAGCAGGCCCGTGTGCATACCCTTGTTGCTGAGGCACCAGAGACGTCGATATCGACACCGACGGCCTTCGAGGGCACGGCTCATATCCATGGTACTCCCGTTTCTCTACTGGTGGACACTGGGTCCACTATCTCTATCATTTCATGTGGGGCGGTGAAACGCCTATCTTTGCATTCTGTTCCCACTAAGGGAACGAGACTCACTACGGCCACCGGGACCTTCTCGGATGTCACGCGTTTATGCGAGAGTTGCGCGATAGATTTGGGTAGCAGCACGGAGCACGTCGACCTTATTGTTGCTCCGCTATGGCACTACGACGTTATACTTGGCATGGATTGGCTCGCCAAGATGAGGGCGGAGATAGATTGCGATGCTCGGATCGTGACCGCCTATGGACCTGACGGCACAGCGTTCACGTTCTCAGTACAGGTCAGTTGGCCCTGTCGAGTTGATTGTTATGCTGCATTACTTGTGCCGATTGATGGTCCGACACTGGAGGGTACGCCAGTGGTTAGGGAGTTTGTTGGAGTCTTTAAGACTATCCCTGGTTTACCTCCTCGGCGCGAGATTGACTTTACGATTGACCTTACGCCTGGTGCGATGCCCATCTCGTTGCCGACCTATCGTATGCCTCCATGCGAGATGGAGGAACTGCGGAAACAGATTGACGAACTTGTAGAGAAAGGCTTTATTCGACCTAGTGTGTCTCCTTGGGGAGCACCTGTGTTGTTCGTGAAGAAGAAGGACGGGTCGCTACGGTTGTGTATTGATTACCGTAGGTTGAACCAGGTCACGGTGAAGAACAAGTATCCTTTGCCCAGGATAGATGATCTGTTTGATCAGTTGAGGGGGGCGAAGTATTTCTCGAAGATTGACCTCCAGTCAGGGTACCACCAGTTGCGCGTGAGAGAGGAAGATATACAGAAGACAGCCTTCAGGACGTGCTTCGGGCACTATGAGTTTTTGGTGATGTCGTTCGGTCTGACGAACGCACCAGCCGTGTTCATGGATCTGATGAACCGGGTATTTCGGCCCTTCCTTTACCGATTCGTCATCGTTTTTATCGATGATATTTTGATATACTCCACGAGTCGGGAGGAGCACGAGGAGCACCTGCGAGCAGTGTTGGGTACGTTGGAGAGGAACCAGTTGTTTGCGCAATACAAGAAGTGCAACTTCTGGCAGGAGGAAGTCAAGTTCCTGGGACATGTTGTGTCCAAGGATGGGATAGCAGTGGACCTTGCTAAGGTAGCCGCGGTTCAGGATTGGCAGCAGCCTGAGTCGGTTACTGAGGTGAGGAGTTTCCTCGGTCTGGCTGGGTATTACAGACGTTTCATTCGGGATTTCTCGAAGATCGCCAGGCCATTGTCGCAGTTGACTAAGAAGGACCTGAAGTTCGCCTGGAATGAGAAGGCGGAGGCAGCTTTTAAGGAGCTGAAGGACAAATTGACGTCCGCCCCTGTGCTAGTATTGCCAGAGCAAGGGGTGAAGTACACGGTATATACTGACGCGTCTCGCGTTGGTTTGGGTTGTGTGCTGATGCAGAAGGATAGGGTGATTTCGTATGCCTCGAGATAATTAAGGAAGCACGAGGAGAATTACCCTACACATGACCTGGAGTTGGCAGCAGTCATCTTTGCATTGAAGCTCTGGAGACATTACCTCTACGGAGAGGAGTTCGAGCTTTTCTGCGACCACAAGAGCCTTAAGTATATATTCACGCAGCGAGACTTGAATATGAGACAGCGCCGATGGATGGAGACCTTGAAGGACTTCAAGTTCGAGGTTTCCTACCATCCTGGCAAGGCGAACCTTGTGGCAGACGCGTTGAGCCGCAAGAAGATGATTGCATTTGCGGCACCGCTGATGATAGCCGAGTGGGACATGATGGAGTTTGTGCGCGACTTCGAGCAGAGACTCACTGTCGAGGAGCCTTTTGAGTGTGTTGCGCACGTTCGGGCGCGGCCACTTATTGACGACAGGATTGTTGAGGCCCAAAGGGGCGATATACGGCTGTCTGAGCTTCGAGAGCAGGCTAGCGACGCCGTGGATTCCGAGTGGAGAGTTGGTTCTGATGGGGGTTTACGATTCCGTGGCCGCCTATGTGTTCCTGATGTGGCTGACTTGAGACGCGAGCTTCTCGAGTCTGCCCATAACTCGAAGCTTGCGATGCATCCTGGTAGCACGAAGATGTACCAGGACATGAGACGGACTTACTGGTGGGACAACATGAAGGCCCACATCGCTGAGTATGTATCTCGGTGTCTGACGTGCCAGCAGGTCAAGGCAGAACATCGCCGACCTCCTGGACTGCTTCAGCCCATGCCTATAGCGGAGTGGAAGTGGGACTTCATCTCCATGGACTTCATATCAGGGCTGCCGAAGACGAGGAAGGGACATGATTCTATTTGGGTGATTGTGGACCGGTTGACCAAATCGGCCCATTTCCTCCCTATCAGAGTTACGAACTCTGCAGACGAGCTGGCTAGACTGTACATCAGAGAGATCGTCCGTCTGCATGGAGTTCCCTTGGAGATCGTGTCGGACAGAGACACGCGATTCACATCCATCTTCTGGACTCGTATCCAGGAGGCGATGGGTGTGAAGTTGAAGTTCAGTACAGCGTTTCATCCTCAGACTGATGGGCAGACAGAGCGGGTAAATCAGATTTTGGAGGATATGTTGCGAGCATGTGTGTTGGACTTCAAGGACAGCTGGGATGACTGTCTTCCGTACGCAGAGTTCGCCTACAACAACAGCTTCCAGGCGACTATTGGCATGGCGCCTTATGAGGCTTTATATGGTCGACCTTGTAGGGCACCGCACTGTTGGGCAGAGGTTGGCGAGCGCAGCCTGATTGGCCCGGAGTTGGTCCAGACGACTACAGAGAAGATTGATATCATCAGGCGTCGATTACGCACAGCGCAGAGCAGACAGAAGAGTTACGCCGATACGAGGCGGCGACCGCTGGAGTTCGATGTCGGGGATCATGTCTTCCTTCGAGTTTCCCCTATGAAGGGAGTCCTTCGGTTCGGAAAGAAGGGGAAGCTCACACCGAGATTTATCGGTCCATTTCAGATACTGGATCGAGTGGGTGATGTGGCGTATCGTCTCGCCTTGCCTACGCCGCTTTCTTCTGTACACAACGTATTTCATGTCTCTATGCTGAAGAAGTACGTTCCTGATCCTACGCATATCATCAGATGGGAGCAGGTATAGTTGAGCGAGGATGCTACGTACGAGTTGCGCCCGACGCGTATCCTTGATAGGAAGGAGCAGGTACTACGTAGCAAGGTCATCCCACTTGTGAAGGTGCTTTAGACACATCATTCCGAGGAGGAAGCTACCTGGGAGACTGAGGCCGAGGTCAGAAAGAACTACCCTCAGATTCTCGAGGACTACGAAAAGGTATAAATTTCGAGGACGAAATTTTTTGTTTAAGGGGGGTAGATTGTAACGACCTGAAAATTTCCGTACATTGGGCCGAGTACCACCTCGACCAGAAATCACATAGGATTAAATCCTTTAGAAATTTAACAAAGTTAACTAAGTACTAAACTCGGTAAATCATGAAATCCGTTGGGATCGCTTTAAATACGATCTGCAAGACCCAAAACTTGCAGAATTGGTGACTCTAGGTTACCTAAAGTCTAGAGCCAAACTCATTACCCGTCTGCTCTCGGGACTGAAACGAAACTTCGTATGAGGTCTAGATCGCACATCGGGAGTCCGATTAACACGAAGCTAAGGAACCAGGACCGCCCCACTGGGCTTGACAATCATCTCAAAAATCAGATGATTCCGATGTCCCACGGCCATTATTTTCACTCCGGAGCGAGGGAGTGTGAAAAACACTATTTCCATCCAAGAGAAAATATCTGGAATAGTGATCTGGCACCTTTCGGTTGCGCGTCAGTATTAAGCAACCTGACCGTCGGAATCAGACCAAATTACACCCTCGGATTAAGAAAAATTTCAGGAACATTTACATGTACTCAGAAATTCTGATCGTGGCCCACGGACCGTTGAACTGAAAGTGGTCCGCCACGTGCGATCTGGGAATCCGATCGAGCCAAAACGTAATCCCACGTAGATCCTCAGAGGGTGAGCTTAAGTCTGACGTTTGGCTCAAAGAGGGCTACCAGAACACCCCTTTTGAGCTTGGAAAGTGGCGAACTGCCTAAGTATGCAGCCACCCTTGAACCTAAGTCTATTTTGGTTATGTTTTAGGCTATAAAAGGGGCTTAGAACAGCCCCTCTCACAGCCATACGAATTTGGGTTCAAACCCTAAGAGAGAAAGAGAGAAAAGAGAGAGAAACTTGTGGAGATCGAGGCCGATCTTCCTCCTGCTGCTTCCACTTCTCCCACGGCCTACACCGCTCTATTCCAAGAGATTTCCCGGCGGTTTCCACCCCATTTGAAGGTAAGAAACCCTAACCCTAGGTCTGATTTGAGCCTGATTAGTGATAGGTTAAGGAAAGACTAATCGAATGCGCTCTTTAGGCTAAGAAACTCCCGTATACGGAAGCACCAACCCTCTTGCTGATTCGTTGGAATTCCAAGGGCTGAGGTGAGGACTTTAAGCGTATAAGTTACGGTTTTCAACGCTTTCAATGTCAGATAATGATAGATTCATGATCTGCATGCAAATGCACATGTACAAAGTGCTTTCCGTTTCCTGTTTCGATTAGCGATAAAGAATATGGAATTTTACATACTCTTGATATACGTAGAAATACCGTATACGTATTTTTGTTGAGAAAATGTTTGACATGTTTATTTAATGTTTGATTATATCATGTGTGGATAAAATACTAGTTTGGCGAAAGAGATCGCGTAATACATGTTCATGTGTAAATGTCATGTATGTTGAAATTGTGTATTCCGGAAATCCCGCATACGTGCGGATTTTGGAAATATAATTGTGATGATTATTTGCCGTATGACTATGATATACACGGGAAAAATACTCTCGAGGCTTAGGGACAGCCCAATCACGGACTTGCCTAACATACGTCATGTATGTTGGAAACGTGTATTCTAAGTGTTTGTATAAGTGCATGTATGTGTACATGTGTATGTACTAGTGCCTTAGATAGGCGCTGATATGGGTTCTCCAACTCCCTTAGAGACATGTAGGACCCCCTCCATGCGGTGGTTCACCGCAACCACTTAATTGTGTTGCACACACAATTCTATCCCTATGGGGATAGTGCTTTATTACATGCATTACAATATGCTTTATAACATGCTTCTCAACATGCTTTGTAACATGCTTTACTTCATGTCTTACTTTATGCTTTATAACATGCCGACTAACATGCTTGTATTGCTTGTTTACCATGCTTTACTTCACATGCTAGCGATGAAAACTGTTTGAGTTTGGGACTATGTTTATAGTCCAAACACTCGGTACCAGACTTGTGATTGTGGCTGAGATTCATGTCGCCACAAAGGACGGGTCCGGCGAACCCGAGTCGTACTTAGGTTGGCGATAGTGGTTGGCCACGCGGAGTGCTTTTGCGCTCCATATCGCTCAACTTGTGGTGCGCTCGAGCTAGTCAGGCTCGCCAATTAAACCGAAGTGTAGTGTGTGTTCACCTTGTTTGGTCGCTACTGCTTGAACCTAGGGTACCAAACTTACCAGTGGTGATTCCCGTTTAACCATGGTACCTAGATCCGCTAAGATGCATGAGCCGGGCATGGTGGTATGGGACACCGTGGTCGAGCTGTCGGCCTATGCTGGGGCCATGTGCCTCCCCGTAGTGACCATTGCGCAACTATCTCGTGAGCCGAATACGGTGGTATGGGACACTGTATTCGAGCTGTCGATACTTCGGCGAGAGCCGAGTACGGTGAGATCTGTGCTCGTGCTGACAGGCGACGAGTCCTTCGTGGTATCATCGAGTGTACTCTAAGTATCTGTGATTGGCCACGAGCCTTTCACAGCGACTAGAGTATGAGTTGAGCCGAGTATGGTGAGACCTGTACTCGAGCTGACGGCTAGTGATTGAGCCGAGTACGGTGAGACCTGTACTCGAGCTGACGGCCAGCAATTGAGCCGCATACGGTGAGATCTGTATCCGCGCTGACGGGTGACGAACCCTTTGCGATGCCATCACTAAGCTTCTCAAACCATAACATCGTATGAGAATAACTAGGATTGACGACCCTAGAATGGATCATGTTGGGAATGATACAAGGGAGGTACCTTAGTTTCCCAATACTGCTGATTGAAATGGACTAATAATAACTTGGCAATCACGAGCATCATCGCACCGCATGTGCTTTGTAGATGTGGCGCACTGAGGGAGTTAAGCATTCGCGAACGTAAGATGATGTCGCTTGAGGGTGGTTTGGCAAGGGCATACAGCATCATGTCATATCATTTTTGCATTTAACAAGAGTAGTTAGAAATGCTTGATTTGTACTGCTTTATCATTACTGCTTGGTTGATTTGATAACATGTTAACTTATGCATTATTGTTCCACTGAGTTAGCTACTCACTCCCACGTTACGGGACGGTGTTGTACACACCAACCAGACTCTGTTGCAGGGTTAGAGGGCGCCTTGGTCCAGGAGCTAGAGCCCGACGTTGATGAGGACCAGGAGGAGTTCTCTTTCATGCAGTATTCTGACGGCTACGCCTAGGCCGGCTGCATCGCGGGACTCTCGGAGCCTCTTTTGAGGATGTATTTTGGGTTTTGATTTACAAACTTTACATGTATATTGGTGCTCAGCTAGTACTCATACTCTGGAGTTCAGAAAATTTTGTTACTTTACATACTTGAATGAAAAATTTCAGTCTTCCGCTGTTTTTAAATGTAATTGAACTGGAGTATGAATTACTGTTTTGGTTTAATCTCATTCATGTTTATTGCGCTAACTCAGACAACATTTAACTGGCATTGTGTATGTTGCATAAGTAATGCGTTGGAACTCGGGTGTTGAGTTCATACTCGACCCCCGAATTTCAGGGCGTTACAATGTTTTGGATCCAAACCATCTAAAGGTGGGGCCCAGTTTACATATGTATTGTAACCACACCACCTCACCATGTGATGGCCCACCTTAAAGGCATTGCACGCCCAAAAAAAAAAAAAAAAAAAAAAAAAAAAAAAAAAAAAAAAAGGGAAAAGTGTCCAGGGACTCTCTGGACGTGAAAAACAAATACAAATGTTAGCCTTTTTCAAGGCATTGGAAGTGGGCCACTTGTATAGGACCCACCTTGATGTATGTAGTCAATCCACACCGTCCATTCCATTCTACAGACCATTTTAGGCGTTGAGCCGAAAAATGGGGCCGATCCAATCTTCTGGTGGGCCATACCTTAGCAATCAGTGATCTCCACCGTTTAAAGTCTTCCAGATTCTTTTTACACGCCGAAACAGGCCCAATATTGGGCTTGATGGAGTTGTCATGGGCCATGGAAACCAATGGTCGAGGTGGATTTGGTTGACGCGGGCCCTACACTCGAAAAACTAGGAAAAATATGGTTTCAAAAAAAAAAAAAAAAACAAAGGAAAGCAACAGCAGCAGCCGCTGCTGCTGCCTATGTCAGAGTGCCAGTCGCTGGCGGGCGTGAAACGGGCAGGGTCCCACAGCCCTGGCCATGGGCCCCACCATGATGTATATTTTGTATCCACACCGTCCATGAGGTGGACCACCCCCTGAGGTGGGTCCCCTCCGAAAATCAGCTTGATCCAGACCTCAGGTGGCCCACACCATAAGAAACAGTGATGATTGAATTCTACCATTGAAACCCTTTTTGGGCCCACAGACGTTTGGATCAATCTGATATTTATTTATTTTTCCATTCATCCAGGTATTTGTGACCTATTCAACAGGTTGGATGGAAAGTAAACTTTATGGTGGGCCCCACGTGGGAACCCACAGTGATGTATGTGTCTTATCCCCACCATCCAGGCAGACGGTGGGAGCCCACTGTCATGTATGCGTTGTATTCCACCGTCCAGCGGACGGTGGAGCCAACTGTAATGTATGTGTTTCACACCGTCCACTGCTGTGGACGGTGGGCCCCACCCGAATTTGGATGCGGTAAAACTCGGTCTGACCCTTCATTCCAGTGGGGCACCCACGATGGGTGGGCTGGATTTGCAAAACCACATCTCAGTGGCCCTCAAAATGGTTATGAATGTTTTTAATGGTGCACGGCCCTCTCCACTTCTGCATGTGGTGTGGCCTGCACAAGTCACGGATTGACTTGATTTTTGAGATCTAGGCCCACCATTGAATGGTGAATCTGACTGATGGGTTAGATGTTTGACAAACATCAACGGTAGGTCCCACTTAGCTCGACCTCATGGGAGCTGAACGTCAGCTCGAGCTCATTGTGTTTTTTTTTTCCATATATATAGATGTGTGTATATATATGTATAGATATGGGTATATGTATATGTATATGTATATGTATATGTACATGTATATGTATATATTATTTCTATTATATTAATGATATATATTATGTAATATATATATACTTTATGGCGGGCCTTGGGAATGTTAATGGTGGTTTGGCCCATTTGATCCATGTGATTAGGCCCACCTTAGTGCATATGTGAGGCCCATGTGATGGGGCCCATATTAATGTATTTGTGGCCATTGTTGAGGCCCACCTTGGTATATATATAAGGCCCATGTGATTCGGCCCATTGAGGTATTTAAAGGCCCATGGGTTATGGCCCATTGCAATGTACATAAGGCCCACTAATGTGGCCCACTTGATTTAAGAAAGGCCCATATGAGGCAGCTCATTTGATGTAATTGAGGACTTTGGGTCGAGGCCCAATGAGATGTATATTGGTCCATTGCAATGTGTGATTCCCTATGGTTTGTGTAATGGTACTTTATGGCTGGCTATGCCTTGGGAACAATGTTGGTTTGACGTCCACATTGTAAGGATAATGTTGTTTAAATTTCTGCATTGTCACACTCCTTAAGGCCCACTGATAGGCCCATACTTATACTCTGCAGTCCGTTTAGGCCCATCTTCACTTTGAGCAACGCCCATTATCATAGCATATGCCTTCGGGGAGACTGTTACCATACTTATACTCTGCAGTCCGTTTAGGCCCATCTTCACTTTGAACAACGCCCATTATCATAGCATATGCCTTCGGGCAGACTGTTACCATACTTATACTCTGCAGTCCGTTTAGGCCCATCTTCACTTTGAGCAATGCCCATTATCATACCATAATTATAGTGCTACCCTATGATTCATGATCATATGCATCATATGCATGCTTGAGATGAGGGGTGACTGATCATAGCATATGCCTTCGGGCAGACTGTTACGGGCTCCCTGATAGGCGGAGTTGCCCTGCATGAGCACATGGTTTACACAGGATTGTTTCATGACTGGTAGTGTGACTCATGCACTTGCATTGTGTGATTGTAGTTACTGTATGCCCTAGCGACACCAGAGCCATAGCCTCCACAGACACATCGTGGGTGGCTGGATTGGATACCGGAAATGTTTGGTTCTAGTATACGGGCGCCATAGATGTCCCTGAGTGAAAATCCCTAAACCTGATGGTACCCGAGGATGACTCCAACGTCGAGATCGAGTGGATGTATGAGTGCATGAGGGCCGAATACTATGAGGCCGCGTCTCCCACTGTGTCGTGGTGGGTTGGAAAGGGGTGTGACCTTACCCGCATGAGTGAGGGGGCAATTTCTAGGTTGAGTTTGACCAGCTTGAGGAATCGGTCCACTATCGACGAGCCGGGCCTGATATTGGCAGGCGGATAGTGAGGTCTCTTCCACTCTCCAAGTTGTGCGTTCGGATAGGGGTGGCAAGCTGGCTTGAGTGTACTAGATCCCGGTGATTGTCCAGACTGAGAACCATACTGATTGACGCTCTAGTGAGGAGCTGTATTGACATGAGGATTGGCATGCTTGAGCTGCATTATGCATCGCATGGTCTTGGTATGGCTGATTGCATTCATATCTTGTACTATATAGCCTTGGTACGGCTGGTTGCATTTACGTACTCATCAGCACTATTCCGCATTACTCTGACCTTGCATTCTGAGCACACTCATGTTGCGCACACACTTACACCACCCTCTAAGCTTTCTATAAGCTTATGCACGATTGATGCGTGCAGGTGACGCCAGGACGCAGCTATAGTCTCACCGCAGTTGGAGCGTATAGCCGAGCCTTTGGAGTTTTTATCATTTTCAGTATCTTGTATTTCCTTTTATACACCTTGTACTCAAAGTTTTTGTTCATAGTGAATTTTGTGATGGTGTTCTTGTGGTTATTGTTCGTGGGTTATGCTTGTGGTTATGCTCATTACGAATAAAATTGATTATTAGAAAATCTCCTTGTAGCATCCCAGGATCGAAACCTGGCGTATGGGCGCTGGGAGCCGATAATGGGGTACTACGGAGGCTGTCGGCACCGGATTCGGCGATCGAAAATTTTGTGAACCCAGTTTCCGAGTTCGGGGCGTGACAAGTAGGCCCTGTAGACTCAGTTCTTTTGGATAGGCCCATTGATCTTGGGCCTATACTCTCCTATCTATTGTGATGGACTTAGGGGCAATAATACACAAGAGGTTAGGCCCTTGGCTGCCCACTAAACTGATCCTGTATTTGGGCCAAAAGTGAGGCCCAACTCACTTGTGTTAAATATGAAGCTTGCCTATGTAAATGAATTACTAGGCTTCCCATGAAGCCCACCACAATCTACGGATTTATGACCTTTATGGTTGGGCCCAAACCTTGCTTAAGGACCCACCGTGCTACCTAAGTATTGGGCTTAGTGTATGGCCCACTAGGCCATGGATTGCTTAGGCCTTGGGCCTTATTTCATGCTGGAGTAGTGGCGGTCTACCTCTTGGGGACTAGTTGAGGTTGGATGTCATCCTGGGTGGTCCTAAGGTAGGCCCATGGGTTCTTCTATGGATGGTTAAAGGCCCACTATAGACCCTAGGCCATTTGTTTAAGGCTCAATGTGTATGTATGTGGAACCTACCTTAACGCATGATTGGTCCAGGCCGTCCAAGCCTTGGATCGCCCGATTATGGAGGCACTCTTTGCCTTGTGTTGCTGCTGGATTCATAATCCAGTAGCAGGCCCACTTGATCTTTTCTTGATGTATACACACCCTCCATCTGGTGGGGCCCCCTGTGAATATCGTTGGCCTTCATGAGATCATTCCCACTTATTTGACTAATTTCTGGGCCTTAGCAGGCCCAAGAAGCTGAGTGGGCCGAACGTTTATCTGGGCCTCAAATGTACATTGTTATGATTAAAATTTTATTGGACATGGGACCCACCATATTGAGAACTTGTGTACGTGTTGCATGCTTGCGTTTTCTTATAATTTTTGGGATTAATCAGTGCATTCTTTTGGGTCACCATTAGTGATCACATGAGGACCCCATCTTAGATCAGATTTTTGGGGCATTCCATGAGCCCAGAGTGGGTTGGGACGTCCCAGCTTGGCCCAACCATATATTGGGCCAGCTTCCACCATTTTGATGGACTTGTGGGCTAAGATAAGGATAATATTGGGCCCTTAGTTGCTCCCTTAAATTGCTAGTTATTGGGCTGATGTAGCAAGGCCCATTTCATCCAAACTTAAACATGTTATTTTTTTTTGGGCTGTATATTGTGTACGCGGGCTGCCCACCAAGTCCAACTTAATGCATGGATTCCATGACCATTGAGAATTGAGCCTTGGGCCTTAATTTTCCTCTTGGGGCCCATGTTGCTAAAAGTGGTATTATATCTTTTTATGGCCTATTACGAGGAATATATGTATGTGGTTACCTTTATTTTTATCTTAAATGTAGGCCTTGGGCCTTTTATCCATATAGTTCATGGTTGATATGCCTTTTTGGGGAATGGTGGTTAAATGTCCCCATTATGGACCCCTCTAGGCCCAGTTGTATTTAAGAGTGATTGGATACTCATCTTAGACTCTTGTTAGGCTCATTTCTACATTACTTAGACCCATAGCTTGTATACTCAGTCTTGTGGGCTACCCCAGGTAAATGGGCCCCGACTAGAAGTTGGGTTCCTTATGGATATTGTCTAAATACCTAGTCTTGGTCCCTTTTTGGATAGGAGGAGTGTACTACTTTGTATATTGCCGCATAATGTGTTTAAACCCATCTTCATGGCCCATGTGCATCATTGTATGCTTGGATGACATTGTGTGTGTGGTTATGATTGTGCCATTAGGCATTGCATGTTGCCTTCCTGAGGGACGTAGTATTCCCTCTTGAGCATGTTGGATGCTTGGAATTGATGCATAGTTGATGGTGTGATTCATGCATCTGGCATTGCATAGCATATGAACATTATCACCCTTGCTTCATCAGAGTTGTAGCCTCCACAGATACATCGTGGATGGCCATGTTTGGACACCGGAAATGTTACTTGAGCATACCGGGTGCATAGGATGCCCATGGGTGAAATTTTCAAAACTTCCATGGTACCAAGGATCTGCTCCAGCGCAGTGACCGAGTGGAATATATGAGCGCACGAGGGCCTTATACCGTTAGGCCGCGACTCCCACTGTCATACAGTCGGTTTGATAGGGGTGTACCCTTACTCGCCTGATGTAAGGGGGCATTGCTAGGCTGAGTCTGACCAGCTTGTGAATGGGTCCGCTACCTTCAGGCCTTGCTGGTGATTGGCTGTTCGTAGGCAGGGTAGTGAGGTTTCTTACGCTCGTTTGACTGTGCGGGGTCTGTAGAGCGGCAGTCATCCAACAGTTTAATGGATCCCGGTGATTTTCTTATAATGGAAATGTACTTGATATGTGGATTGGATATGAGCACTGACATTACTTCGCATTGCATTTGCATCGGTTGTGTAAGCCTCATAATGCATTACAGTACTCATCGCATTACAGTACTCATTGCATTACAATACTCATCGTATTACAGTACTCATTGCATTATAGTACTCATTGCATTATATAACCTTGGTATGGCTTCCTGCATGATCGTACTGCCTTAGTATAATTTCTTGCATTCATGATAGCCTTGGTAAGGCTAGTGGTATTGGTATTGATCATGACTCCCTTCTGCATTCTCTATCTTCTTCTGAGCACTATTATCATACACTTACACCACCCTTTAAGCTTCTATAAGCTTATGCACGATTGATGCGTGCAGGATATCCTAGGCAGACATTGTAGCAGCAGAGCATGGAGTATAGTTGAGCTTGAGGACTCCAGTGTTGCTGACTCTTTTCTCTCTTTTCCCATTATCTTATGTATGTCCTTTTGGACCTTATGTAAGCTTGTAAAAGTTCAAATTCTTAGTGGATTTTGTGATGTGTATCCTTTGTTACTTCCAGATGTACTTGCTGTGATCTTGGGTATGCTCATATTGGTAATGATTATACTGTTATGAAAATCCTCCTTGTAGGATCTTAGGATCGGAACCTGCCTTAGGAGCCGAGAATGGGGTACTACGGAGGTTATTGCGGTCAGAACCGACCATCGGGTTCCTTGTGAGTCCGGTTACCGAGTCCGGGGCGTGACAGTATCAGATCCTAATAGCTTGTTTATTTGGATTTAATTCCTGAGCTAACCGATTTGGGCTTTTAAGATGTCAAATTTTGATAGCCTTTCTATCACTAGGCCTTCGCCTTTTGATGGGTCTAATTATGCTTATTGGAAAGCCAGAATGAGAATATTCTTGAGGTCTATTAATGAGAGTGTGTGGCAAGCCACAATAACTAAATGAACACCACCTACTATTGAAGTTCTAGGCCTTGATGGAACTAAAACTCTAAAAGTTGCTTCTTATAGCACTTGGACCACTCTTCAGAGAACTGAGAACAGTGCCAATGCCAAGGCTTTAAATGCAATTACTTGCGCACTATCACCAGATGAATTCAAGAGAATTATATCATGTGATACTACGAAACAAGCCTGAGATATCTTAGAAATGACACACGAGGGTACGACTACTGTTAAGAAATCTAAACTACAAATCCTCACCACTAGGTTTGAGGAAATATGTATGGAAGAAAGTGAAACATTCATGGACTTCTATACTAAGTTGAATGATATAGTCAACTCTATGGAGATAGCATCCCAGAAAGCAAAGTCTGTGCAAAGATACTACGCTCACTACCTGAAAGGTTCAATTCGAAAGTCACGGCCATTCAGGAACTTCGTGATACAGACCATATGCAGGTTGAAGAACTGGTTAGTTCTTTACAAACCTACAAGTTAAACTTTAAAGATCCGAAAGGTAAATCTATCGCCCTTAAATCTTTTAAAAGTATTTCTCATGAAAATAATAATTCTGATTTAGAAACTTCTGAAGATGATATGACCCTTTTAGCTAAAAAGTTTTACAAGTTTTCAAAAGTAAAAAGAGGGTTGATGTTCAAAAATCTATTGAAAAGAAAAGATCAAGATACAAAAATTGGAAATCTTGAAAAGACAACCAATGCTACAACTGCCATGAATATGGGCATCAAGCAAACAAATGTCCTAAAAAGGACAAACATAAAAAGAAAGGTATGTTGGCTACATGGGATAAATCTTCCTGCTCTAAAGCCTCTTCTGAGTCAGAAGATTCTGAAACTGAGTCAGGTAATGATGTTAAAGCCCTAATGACTCTAGCCAAGTTCACTTTCTCAAATAATGATACAACCATTGAAGAAAATCTGGGAAGTGATCATGAGAATGAAGAAGATCTTTAGGATGCTTATGATGCCCTATACAGGGAAAGTTGTAAAATAGCTGTTAAATTAAAACTTCAGAAAGAAAAATTTTTAAAATTGAAAAAGAATTTTGATAATCTGGTTTTGGAAAAATCACACCTTTCAGATTGCTTTGAAAAAACTAAGTGTGACTTAGATTTCAAAACGTCCCAAGTTGAAAACTTAAAATCTGAAAATGAAAACCTAAAACTAGAAGTCTCTTCACTTTTGAGTTTGAATGACACATGGAGGTCTGCCCAAGGTGACCCCAAATTAAAAAAACTCTTATCCGGACCCAGAAAATGTGGTGATAGATCTGGATTGGGCTACGATAAAAATATTCCTCCAAAATATAAGAATACTCCTCCTAACTTTGTTAAAGGAGAGTCTTCTAACTCAAAAGGGAAAAGTCTAAATCAAAATATTTCTAAAACGACTAAAACTTTTCAGTCCTTAAATCTTAAAAAGAACCACATCAATTATAAAAATCAGAACCGTAATCCTTTAGCTGAGAAAATTGTAGACTTGCTTAAGGAGCTCTTAAAATCTAACTCAGTGGGTAGGACGTATAACAATTATCAGAAGAAGACCAACTATGTTCCTAAACCCAAAACTGTAATGAAATGGGTCCCTAAGGTTGCTTGTTTGGTTGCCCACACCGCATTTAAAGCCACGAGCCATTCAAAGTGGTACCTGGATAGTGGTTGCTTTAGACATATGATAGGTGACAAAAGTCTGTTCACCAGTCTTAAAGACATGACTGATGGTTCAGTCACATTCGATGATGGTAGCAACTGCAGGATTGTTGGCCAAGGTACGGTTCAACTCCCTAACCTCCCTCTATTTGTGAATGTTTTATATGTAAAAGTTTAAAATATAATTTATTAAGCATTTCTCAAATTTATGATAATAATGATAGTGTAAAGTTTTCAAACCATAAGTGTGAAATTTGTAATATTAACTGGTCACAGAACTTCTGAAAACTGTTATATAATTAGTGACTCAAACTCATCTAAGCTATCGTGTTACATGGTCCAAACTAATAAGATCGAACTATGGCATAAGCGCCTAGGACATGTACACTACCGCAACTTGTATAGATTGAGCAAAAGTGAATTGGTAAGATGTCTACCTAAAATAAAGAAAGTGGATAAGATATGTGGCGAGTGCCAAATTGGTAAACAAATCAGAAGTGTTCACAAAAAGATAAACTCCAATGCCACATCTAAACCACTCGAACTTCTCCACATGGATCTTATTGGACCAATAAGAATGGAGAGTCGAGGTGGCAACAAGTATATTCTGGTCATTGTAGATGACTTTACCAGGTATACTTGGGTAGTCTTCTTAAGAGAGAAATCTATAACTCTCGATGAAGTAAAAAGGGTACTTAAACATATCCTAAATGAAAAAGAGTTACAAGTCACTAAGATCCCTAGTGATCATGGATCGGAGTTTGAAAATAGTAGTTTTGAAAAATTTTGTAGTAACCAAGGAATATCACATGAATATTTTACTTCCAAAACACTATAAAAAATTGGGGTAGAAGAAAGGAAAAATAGGGTGCTTCAAGAAATGGTAAACGTAATGTTAAATAGTATGAAGCTTCCTAAAAATCTCTGGGCTGAAGCTGTAAATACTACTTGTTATATAATTAACCATGTTTATATTAGAAAATCTAATAACAAAACGGCTTATGAGATGTAGTTTGATAAGAAACCTTCTGTCAAATACCTTCATGTTTTCGGCAGTAAATGCTATATCTTGCGTGACCGAGAACATTTGGGTAAATTTGACACCAAAAGTGATGAAGGAATATTTTTAGGGTATGCTCTGAATAGTTGAGCATATCGGGTACTTAAAAAGAGGACCAGTGTAATACAAGAATCTATTAATGTGGTCATTGATGATAATTTGAATATACCGCTCTTAAGTTCAGAAGATGATGAGGGTCTTCTAATTGATAAACCAGACTCTTCATCTAATCAATATAACATTGAACTACGAACAAATAAAGATCATCCTACTGATCAAATCCTCAGAAATCCCCTCACCGGTGTACGTACTCGTAAACAATTAGAAGATATGTGTACTTACATGTGCTTTACATCTCAGATGGAACTGGCTAACGTAAAAGAAGCCCTTACTAATGAAAAATGGATTGTAGTTATGCAAGAAGAGCTCAATCAGTTTGTAAGAAATGATGTTTGGTATTTAGTTCCAAGACCAACTGATAAACATATTATCGGAACAAAATGGATTTTCAAGAATAAGTCTGATGAACTTAGTAACATAATTAGAAATAAGGCTAGGCTAGTTGTACAAGGGTACACTCAAATTGAATGTATTGATTATGATAAAACCTTTGCCCAAGTAGCTTGTCTTGAATCAATCAGACTGTTTATATCCATTGTGTGCTTTAAAAAGTTTAAAATATATCAAATGGATGTTAAGAGTGCATTTTTAAATGGTGATTTACATAAAGAAGTATACGTTGAACAACTAAAGGGTTTTGAAGACCCTAAGCATGTTAATCATGTTTATCGCCTAAAAAAGGCACTCTATGGATTGAAACAGGCTCCCAAGACATGGTATGAGAAATAAACTAAATTCTTGTTAAGTCATGAATTTGTTATGGGGAGTGTAGATAAAATATTATTTGTTAAGAAACATAAAGATCATATTTTAATTGTGTAAATCTATGTTGATGACATTATTTATGGATCTACCTGTGCTAACATGACCGTTGAGTTTGCAGATCTTATGAAGTCCAAATTTGAAATAAGCATGGTTGGAGAACTAAATTATTTCCTAAGGTTGCAAGTCAAACAGCTTCCTGATGGATTCTTCATCTCTCAAACCAAATATGCTCTAACTTAGTTAAAAGGTTCAGATTTGAGAGTGGGAAGAATTTTGATACTCCAATGAGTACCACTCTGAAACTCTTTAAGGATTCAACAGGTAAGAGTGTGGATCCTAAGGTGTATCGCAGTATGATAGGAAGTTTACTTTATTTAATAGAGTCGACCGGATATTGCTTTTAGCGTTGGAATTTGTGCCAGATATCAATCGGACCCTAAAGAGTCCCACTTGATTGCTATTAAGCGAATTTTACGATATGTCGATAGTTCAACTAATCTTGGTCTCTGGTATCCACATGATACTAGTGTGCAATTAGCTGGTTACACGGATGCTGATTGGGCTGGTAACGTTGATGATCGCAAATCAACCAGTGGTGGTTGTTTTTATGTCAGGAACTATCTAGTTTCCTGGCTAAGTAAGAAACAAAGTTCTGTACCGCTCTCCACTGTTAAGGCTGAATATATTGCTGCAGGTAATGCTTGCACTAAGCTAGTATGGATGAAGAGAATGCTAAGCGATTACAAAATTGCTCAAGAATCTATGATAACACAAACACAATTAATATTTCCAAAAATCCTATTCAGCATTCACGAACCAAGCACATTAACATTAGGTATCATTATATTCGCGAATTGATGGAAGAAAAGATAATTTCATTAGAATATATTCAGAACGAGAATCAACTAGCTGACATATTCACCAAATCGCTTGATAAAAATCGGTTTGCAAAATTGAAATTTGATCTTGGTATGTGCAATAAGAACTGATGAGTTGTGCTCATTTGTATCATAATGTTTGTATATATTATTTTGCATTTTTATTTATTTAAATATATGCAAAATTGCACATTTTCAGTGTTACACGACCAGTCGAGTACACACTCGACCAGTCGTGGCATGACCAGTCGAGTATGTACACGACCAGTCGTGAAACTCATGAATTGGGTTTTTATTTCAGAAAAGTGATTTTTCTTCATTTCTTTCTTCTTCTCCATTAAGCCCAATCATGACTGGTAGAACTCATCACTCGATTACTCTTTGGTTAGTGCTTCATTTTTGTTTTCCTTCTGGATTTAAGTTATTTGATCATCCTTAATCTTGATTTTGCTTCTTGTTTCAAGATTTATGATGGTTTGCAAGTGTTTCTTTCTTAAAATCTGATTTACTTGGAATTCTTTCATTCCTTTTTGTAAACCTTTGTTTCCTTATTTTCTTATTGCAATGGAAGGAAGAACTAGGAAGAAAACCACTCGCGGTCCCTCTTCTTCCCATTTCGCACCCATTACCGTACGTCATCTTCGGCCTCCCGAAAAGGATCCCAAGAGTATACGGGATTTCCGTCTTAGAAATGTTATTGTTGAGCGCGTTGTCATTGTTGATCATCTTGAGCGCTTCAACATTGTCCCTCTCCTTCATGCTGTAGGATGGAAAAACATACTATCTTGGGGCAGTCCTGCATACCGATCCATTGGGCAGGGCATGTATGCTTGCATTACTGAGTTCTCTCAAGATAATTTGACATTTACTGTGTTAACTAGAGAAGGTCCAATTAAGGTAGACCGTCATTTAATTTTTGCAATTATGGATATACCTATTGTTGATGATGGTGTACCCATATCTACTTTGCAAGCTAGACCTTCTGAAAATGTGAAACAATTGATTACGAGAGTTCTCTGTAACATGAATGCAGAATGGAACAGCGGTACTACACTCAGTTCCAAATATATGTTGCCCAGATATTGGGTCTTGCATCATATTTTTATTTCGAATGTCTATCCTTGCTCAGGTAACAAGACTGAGTTGACCTCTTTAATGCCTCGCATTATGCATTCTGTTGTAACTGGCATCCATATCTGTCTTCCACTACCAGAAAAATGGGCAAAAGCTACGGATAAAATCCGTAACCATAGACCTATGGCTATGGTTTTAGTCTGTAGCATGACCGTAGTCATAGGTGCCATAACAATAGGTCTGGAACCTATAGCTACGGATTAAATCCGTAGCTATAGGTTACAACATCTACCGATATAATCCGTAGCAATTATATCTGTAGCGAGAAGCATAAACAGCAACGGATATTATTTGTAGCTAAAAGTCCGTAGCAATATGCCAAATTTAATAATGGCTACAGCTGTCAGATTATCGGCTACGGTCAATATCCGTAGCTATTTTGAACATTAAAAAAAATATATAATCATTTGTTCATTCAATTACCACCTGGATAATCATTCATTCATTCCATTACAATCATTCATTCATTCATTCAATTACAATAAATTACAATCAATTACAATCCTTCATTCAATCAATTACAATTACAATAATGCTGAAAATACAAATCTTTGGCTTTATTAGAGAAATTTGCTCGACTTTACCCTAAAATTTCAATGATAAAGAATTGAAAGAGAAGATATATTTTGACGGTATGATATTTTCTCACAAGTAAATAGGCCTTTTTCAGCCATCAGCCCATCACCCACCTGAAGAATCAAAAATTGATTGTTGTCCAAGTCCACTCCTTTTCCTTTCAATTTATTAGTGACCTCTATAAAATTACTTTCATGGTCATTTATGTAGACATTTGAAGAGTTGTCTCGAAATGCAACTCTAGTAATGACAAAGTCATTTCCTACAACAGCTTCGTATATTCCATCATCCTACAAATAGTCATGGCAATCATAAATCAGAGTGACCATTGGGGGAAAGAAAGACAAAGTGAAAGAAGTGCATCATGTATAACCATTTTCTTTTTTATTCTTAATGAATTAATAAAAACTCAAAGAGGAATGAAATTGGCACAAAAGGAATAGTCTCACCATATGGAATGAAATTGGCACAAAAGGAATAGTCTCACCATAGGAATAGTCTCACCATATGGTTTATTCTTAATGAATTAATAAAAACTCAAAGAAAATCTCCATTTGCTTGTCAATTACAAGTATGACATGTCAGTGATTAGTGGCAATGCCTCGAGTTCTAGATAGTTTATAGGTTTTGGGATTTGAGAATAGGTTTAGGTTATAAGTATAGGTTTAAGTTAATGTTGTAGGTTATAGGTTTAGGAAATAAGTTTATGCTAATGTTGTAGGTTATAGGTTTAGGTTTAGGTTTAGGTTTAAGGATTTGAGAATACATTTACGTTTTAGGTTTAGGTTTAGGTTTAGGTTTAGGTTATAAGTGTAGGTTTTAGGTTTAGGTTTAGGTTAGGTTATAGGTTAAGGTTTAGGGAATTGAGTTTAGGTTAAAGGTTATAGGTTATAGGTTAAGGTTTAGGTTATATGTTAAGGTTTAGCTTTAGGTTATAGGTTTAGGTTTAGGTTATAGGTTTTGAGATTTGAGAATAGGTTTAGGTTATAGGTTTTGAGATTTGAGAATAGGTTTAGGTTATAGGTATAGGTTTAGGTTAATGTTGTAGGTTATAGGTTTAGGTTATAAGTTTATGTTAATGTTGTAGGTTATAGGTTTAGGTTATAGGTTTAGGTATAGCGATTTGAGAATACATTTAGGTCTTAGGTTTAGGTTAAGGTTATAGGTTTAGGTTTAGGTTTAGGTTATAGGTTATAGGTTATAGCTTTAGGGAATTGAGAATAGGTTAAGGTTTAGGTTTAGGAAATCGGGTTTGGGTTCGAGATCGGGTTTAGGTTTGGGTTTTCAAGTTTAGGTTTAGGTTAAGGAGTTGAGATTAGGATTAGGTTTAAGGATTTGAGAATATATTTAGGTTTTAGGTTTAGGTTAAGGTTATAGGTTTAGGTTATAGGTTTAGGTTAGGTTTAGGTTTAGGTTATAGGTTATAGCTTATAGCTTTAGGGAATTGAGAATAGGTTAAGGTTTAGGTTTAGAAAATCGGGTTCAGGTTCGGGATTGGGTTTTTAAGTTTAGGTTTAGATTTAGGTTAGGGAGTTGAGATTAGGATTAGGCGTAGGTTTAGGTTTAGGGATTTGAGAATACATTTAGGTTTTAGTTTTAGGTTTAGGTTAAGGTTATATGTTTAGGTTTAGGTTTAGGTTTAGGTTTAGGTTATAGGTTATAGGTTATAGCTTTAGGGAATTGAGAATAGATTAAGGTTTAGGTTTAGAAAATCGGGTTTAGGTTCGGGATTGGGTTTTCAAGTTTAGCTTTAGGTTTAGGTTAGGGAGTTGAGATTAGGATTAGGCGTAGGTTTAGGTTTAGGGATTTGAGAATACATTTAGGTTTTAGTTTTAGGTTTAGGTTAAGGTTATAGGTTTAGGTTTAGGTTTAGGTTATAGGTTATAGGTTATAGGTTATAGCTTTAGGGAATTGAGAATAGGTTAAGGTTTAGGTTTAGGAAATCGGGTTCAGGTTCGGGATTGGGTTTAAGTTTGGGTCTTCAAGTTTAGCTTTATGTTTAGGTTAAGAAGTTGAGATTATGATTAGGTGTAGGTTTAGGTTTAGGGATTTGAGAATACATTTAGGTTTTAGGTTTAGGTTTAGGTTAAGGTTATAGGTTTAGGTTTAGGTTTAGGTTGTAGGTTATAGGTTATAGCTTTAGGTTATAGGTTATAGGTTATAGCTTTAGGTAATTGAGAATAGGTTAAGGTTTAGGAAATCGGGTTCAGGTTCGAGATCGGGTTTAGGTTTGGGTTTTTAAGTTTAGGTTTAGGTTAAGGAGTTGAGATTAGGATTAGGTGTAGGGTTACGTTTAAGGATTGAGAATACATTTAGGCTTTAGGTTTAGGTTTAGTTTTTAGGTTTAGGTTAGGTTTAGGTTTAGGTTATAGGTTACAGGTTATAGGTTATAGCTTTAGGGAATTGAGAATAGGTTAAGGTTTAGGTTTAGAAAATTGGGTTAAGGTTCGGGATTGGGTTTAAGTTTAGGTTTTCAAGTTTAGCTTTAGGTTTAATTTAGGGAGTTGAAATTAGGATTAGGTGTAGGTTTAGGTTTAGGGATTTGGAAATACATTTAGGTTTTAGGTTTTAGGTTTAGGTTTAGGTTAAGGTTAGGTTATAGGCTATAAGTTTTGGTTATAGGTTATAGGTTATAGGTTAAGGTTTAGGTTAAGGTTATAGGTTTAGGTTTAGGTTTATGTTTAGGTTTAGGTTAAGGTTAGGTTTAGGTTATACATAGGTTAAGGTTTAGGTTTAGGAAATCGGGTTCGGGTTCGGGATTGGGTTTAGGTTTGGGTTTTCAAGTTTAGGTTTCGATTAAGGAGGTGAGATTAAAGGATTTGAGAATACATTTAGGTTTTAGGTTTAGGTTAAGGTTTTAGGTTTAGGTTAGGTTTAGGTTTAGGTTTAGGTTTAGGTTATAGGTTATAGCTTTAGGGAATTGAGAATAGGTTAAGGTTTAGGTTTAGGAAATCGGGTTCAGGTTCGGGATTGGGTTTAAGTTTGGATTTTCAAGTTTAGCTTTAGGTTTAGGTTAGGGAGTTGAGATTAGGATTAGGTGTAGGTTTAGGTTTAGGGATTTGAGAATACATTTAGGTTTTAGGTTTAGGTTTTGGGATTTGAGAATAGTTTTAGGTTATAAGTATAGGTTTAGGTTGGGTTATAGGTTAAGGTTTAGGGATTTAAGTTTAGGTTATAGGTTTAGGTTATAGGGTTTAGGTTATAGGTTATAGGTAGGATTACGTTTAGGTTTAGGTTATAGGTTTAGGTTAAGGTTATAGGGTTTAGGTTATCGGTTTAGGTTTTTGTTATAGGTTTAGGTTTAGGTATAGGCTTAGGTTATAGGTTATATGTTTAGGTTGAGGTTTAGGGATTCAGGTTCGAGTTCGGGTTCGGGTTCGGGTTTAGGTTATAGGTTATACGTTTAGGTTAAAGTTTAAGTTTAGGTTATGGGTTTTGGGATTTGAGAATAGGTTTAGGTTGGGTTGTAGGTCAAGGTTTAAGTTTAGGTTATAGGTTTTGGGATTTGAGAATAGGTTTAGGTTGGGTTATAGGTTAAGGTTTAGGTTTAGGTTATAGGTTTTGGGATTTGAGATTAGGTTTAGGTTGTAAGTTTAAGTTTAGGTTGGGTTATAGGTTAAGGTTATAGGTTTTAGGATTTGAGAACAGGTTTAGGTTATAAGTTTAGGTTTAGGTTTAAGTTATAGGTTTAGGTTAAGGTTATAGGTTATAGGTTTAGGTTTAAGTTATAGGTTTAGGTTTAGGTTTAGGTTTTAGGTTTAGGTATAAGCTAAGGTTATAGGTTATAGGTTATATGTTTAGGTTAAGGTTTAGGGATTCGGGTTCGGGTTCGGGTTCGGGTTTAGGTTATAGGTTTTGGTTTAGGTTATAGGTTATAGGTTTAGGTTAAGGTTTAGCTTTAGGTTATGGGTTTTGGAATTTAGGTTTAGCTTTAGGTTATGGGTTTTGGGATTTGAGAATAGGTTTAGGGTATGGGTTTTGGGATTTAGGTTTAGGTTATAAGTATAGGTTTAGGTTGGGTTATAGGTTAAGGTTTAAGTTTAGGTTATAGGTTTTGGGATTTGAGAATAGGTTTAGGTTGGGTTATAGGTTAAGGTTTAGGTTTAGGTTATAGGTTTTGGGATTTGAGAATAGGTTTAGGTTATAAGTTTAGGTTTAGGTTGGGTTATAGGTTAAGGTTTAGGTTTAGGTTATAGGTTTTGGGATTTGAGAATAGGTTTAGGTTACAAGTTTAGGTTTAGGTTTAGGTTATAGGTTTAGGTTTAAGTTATAGGTTTAGGTTTCGGTTTAGGTTTTAGGTTTAGGTTATAGGTTATAGGTTATATGTTTAGGTTAAGGTTTAGGGATTCAGGTTCGGGTTCAGGTTTGGGTTCGGGTTTAGGTTATAGGTTTAGGTTAAGGTTTAGGTTTAGGTTATGGGTTTTGGGATTTAGGAATAGGTTTAGGTTAAAGGTTTAGGTTTTAGGTTATAGGTTATAGGTTAAGGTTTAGGTTTAGGAAATCGGGTTTGGGTTCAGGATCGGGTTTAGGTTTGGGTTTAGGTTATAGGTTTAGGTTTGGGTTATAGGTTAAGGTTAAGTATAGGTTTAAGTTATAGGTTATAGGTTATAGGTTTAGGTTTGGGTTATAGGTTAAGGTTAAGTATAGGTTTAGGTTTTAGGTTATAGGTTATAGGTTTAGTTTATAGGTTAAGGTTTGGGTTATAGGTTAAGGTTTAGGTTATAGGTTATAGGTTATAAGTATAGGTTTAGGTTTAGGTTAAGGTCTAGGTTTAGGTTATAAGTATAGGTTTTGGGATTTGAGAATAGATTTAGGTTAAGGTTATATGTATAGGTTATAGGTTAAGGTTATAGCTTAGGTTAAGGTTATAGGTTTAGGTTTAGGTTTATGTTTAGGTTAAGGTTTAGGTTTAGGTTTATGTTTAGGTTAAGGTTTAGGTTATAGGTTTTGGTTTAGGGTTAGGTTTAGGTTATAGGTTATAGCTTTAGGGAATTGGGAATAGGTTTAGGTTATAGGTTTAGGGTGTGGTTTAGGTTAAGGGTGTGGTACCTGCAAATACAGATATAAACACGGCCTGTCAAAATGGCTAGGCCCCTCCAATGATGTCCATAGGAAATGGACAGCTTCATCATGGTCATAACAGCGGTTCCCACCTTCCAGGGACCCCCGCTCATCCGGATAGCTCCAACGTACATCTGGGTCTGCTCCATTAATTTCGAGCAAATACATAAACAAAATGGGTTAGAATGAATTCATTTGCCTAATTCATGGAAACCTTGCGTTTGGATATTCTACAAAATTGAATTGTAATAATTCAATTCAGTTCAATAAACTCAAATTTCTGAGAAGGATTTAATGGTTTTAAATCCATGGTTTTTCGGAAAAGGTCCATTTCCTAGACGTCAAATTCAACGGGGAAAGTAAGATGGTTAATATTACTTTTAATAGTGCAAAGTTTCAGTTATGTCTCTTCTTTACCTTCCATTTTCTTCTTAACAAAAAAATTCATATTTACTAATATTCCCATTTTTCTATTTTTCAAATATAAAAAAGATCACTCTTCTATGAGAAAAAGAAGCCCATTTCTCCAAACTCAATGTGCATGCCTTTCTTTTCACTGCATGGCTTCCATTTTGATCATGCACACATTACATAACATGTTCATGTCCGTCCATACTCAGTAACAATTGTGTGCTTGATTAGATTTTTCCACTAGGTAGTCTACATTGTCTAGATTTCTGGCATAAAACAAAAGTCAGGAACTCAGTTTCCAAAAATATAATTTTTTATGGATCCCCCCAACATCTTAGACTCTCATTTAATAGGAGAAGCAACTAACATTACCAGAAAACATGCTCCTTTAAAAGGCAACACTCCCATCACCTTGTCTGTGGCATATATTAATTATTAAGTCAAATTAAATGACTAAATTGTGGAACTGACTGTCAATAAGTCACATCTTACAATCAGATTGGTTGAATAATCCTGACCTTTGAAAATGGATACTTGTATGCCACGTATGCAATTTTTAAGTGCCTGCGTATCATAGAAAGGAAGCTGTCTCAAGAGTCAAAAGTGGCATCTTTAGCTGGCATATTGATTTCATATTTGCCTTCTTTTATGAGCATCAGTTCCAAATTTACTTCTAGTCAAATATGGTAAAAAAAAAAATGGAACCCACGGTAATGCACATAAAGATCTTTAAAAAAAACTATTCAATGTGGTTCACAATAAATAAATAAATATCACTCTTCAAATAATATCATAGATGTTCCAATCCATCTCGTTGCATCAGTACTCCTAGAGCACTCAGAGCTCCAGTACTCCTTGCATCAGTCCATTTGGACAATTCGATTGACTGATTTGAACTATCCATTAAGTACGAAACACATTTCATGGTCCACCATGCAAAAATCTCACTGATTAGATGATCCAATCTAGTAATAGGTTCATGTCAAATGGTGCAGTTTTCAGCATTCAAGGTTGTAAACAAGGGAAGAGTCTATGAACATGCTGACCTCCATAGGCAGATAGTTTGGTCAATTCTGATTTCCAAATTACAGACATGGCCACGTGGTATGTTGGATAACAAATCTATAGGTCTCTTGGAAGTATTGGACAATTGACTTCATTGTGCCTCTCTCATCAACAAAGAAACTATTGATGTTTCCAATTTTCCACAAACAAGACAATTCATGAACCCTGTCAGCAACGGAGACATAACGAAAACTTAAACAGACACCCCATAAGATAGGATATATTGATAAACAAAGACTAATGGTTAAAAAAAAATTTAAATAGAAAGATCCTTACGTTATCTCTCTAGTTGCTTGCGATGTGGCTCGATGAAAGCAGTCGACGACATATCTACAGCAGAGACAATTTCTTGGCAACAAGAAAATTTTACAGCATGCATTATAATACGTGAGACCTTTGAAGTGATTGCTGCCAAGGTTATCCGGGTACCAATCACCAGCCCGTTTACTGATGAACGGCCAAAGAAAACCCCATGATATAATTGCCCCAAGAAAAACAGAGCAGTTGACAATGTGTGAGCAGATAAACATTGGACTAAAATCAAAATAAAAACCGCAAAGGATGAAAAAAAAAAAAAAGATTGATGTGAGATGGATATGATAAACCAATTTAATTTCTTCTTAGGCTACTAAGCTTTTATTATCTCGAGTCTATATAAGAAATTCCATTGGAAGCATCTTCCCGTAGAATAAAGAGATCAAAAGACTTTGGCTTAACTATATAAAAAGTAATACATTGATGGGGTGTAAATAAAATAACATAGGAGAGAAATTATGGGGCCCTGCACATCGATCAGTTGATGTGAGTAGTATAACACACTCCAAAAGTTGGTTGTCAAGAACTATTTGTCTGTATAAAGAAGAAAACAACACATGCCATCACCACCCCCACATACAAGAAAAGGACCGGCCCAACACTAATAGTAGAGATGCACACACTACTATTAAATGATCATATTTTTTCTCTATTTTTTCCCTTCTCCATCATAAAACAAGTAGTTATTTCTTTGCGGTAGGAATTTGGAAGAAAACAAAAATAAGGGTATGCACTAGCAAAAAGAAAAAATAGAAGAAGAAGAACCATATACTCTGAAGCATGAAAAAGAACTACCAGTCAGGCCATGTGTTGATGTCAACATTAGAAGCGAGGCTTCTTACATGACCAGCGGATGTTTTGACTACTTTCATGTTAAACCCTGCAAGTTCTGGTTTGTCATTTACAACCAAATTTGTTGCTTTAGAGGGAAAAACAAATTCATCTTAGGAAACAAGTCGCTACAGGAAAAAAATGATGGGGAAACAGAGAAACTTAAATAGGTTACCTTAGAACATCACCCTGCCCACATGTCGTCGTACCAGCCAAGGGGTTGTCCAACACCCATTAGCCTAAAGTACATGGTAGGGCCTATGAGCTCCCTATTAATAATAGCAAGGAATTAGTTCATGTCGAAAAGGGAGCGGGCACATACATGCACACATGACAAAACCTATCTTATATGCATTTGCATTTGCAATTTGAAAATGATTTGTGGTTTAAGAATGGTTCAGTGCAATTCATTCTCAACATATTGGATGCATTTGTTATTTCATCATTATTTAGATCGTCCATCCATGTGAGCCCACTATGGGTTGCCCATGGGTCAAAGTCACCTCTACTCACTAATAAGAGAAGCCTAAGTTCCTAGAGTTATTATGTATTCTCCATATTTCTACAAACATCTAAATGGAATATAAGACAATTGAAACAATAGAGAAATGGTAAAGATGATAGTTCTATAAGTTGATTTTGTCACGCCCTAAACTTGAAAATCGGGCTCACAAAATTCCCGATCGCCGAATCCGGCACTGACAGCCTCCGTAGAACCCCATTCTCGGCTCCCGGCGCCCATTCGCCAGGTTCCAATCCTGGGATGCTACGAGGAGGATTTCCAATATCAGTTTAATTCGTAATAATCATAACTAAAGGCATAACCCACAAACAACAACCAAAAACTCCATCACATTTCCACTATAATAAAAAACTTTACAAGTACAATGAGCATAAAGGGAAATACAATGATAAAGGACAAAAATCTCCAAAATGATCTGCTCTGCCTTCCTACCTCAGCACTACTGCGTCCCAACGTCACCTGCACGCAACAGTCGTGCATAAGCTTATAGAAAGCTTAGAGGGTGGTGAAAGTGTGTGCGTAAGGTAGTAATGCAGTTATGCAGTATCAAAGTAATGCGAAACATGTTGATGAATCCATGAATACCGTTAGCCGTACCAAGACTATGCGATGCAAGGCATAAATGATGTCGGCCATACCAAGGCCATGCGATATAAATCATAAATGATGTCGGCCATACCAAAGTCATGCAATGCGAAATGCAACTCAAGCATGTGAATCCTCATTAAGTCCACATATCAATACAGTTCAACTCTGGAATATCACCGGGGTCTAGTACACTCTAAACCAGACTGCCGCCCCATCGCGTGCAATAAGGTAAGTGGAAGAGACATCACTATCTGCCTGCCAATATCGGGCTCAACTCATCGATAGCGGACCCATTCCTGGAGCTGGTCAAACTCAGCCTAGCTTTGCCCCCTCCTCTCGAGCGGGTAAGGTTGCACCCCCTTCCAACCGACCACGACACAGTGAAAAACGTTGTCGTCTAGTAATCAGCACTCGGCGCTCATGTACCCACTCGGTCTAGACGTTGGAGCAACCTGTTGGTACCATAAGGGTCTAGGGACTTTCACCTAGGGATATCTATAACACCACATGTAGAACAAGATTTGCGGTATCCAATCTTGTCAACCACGATACGCCTGTGGATGCTATGGCCATGATGTCACTAGGGCATACAGTAACCAAATCACACAATGCGAATGCATGAATCACACTATCCAGTCATGCAGTAATCCCGCGCGTATCGTACGCTCATGTAGGGCAATACTGCCTATCAGGGAGCCCCTAATCAATCTGCCCGAAGGCATATGCTATGATCAGTCACTTCTCATATCAAGCATACATATGATGCGTATGATCATGAATCAGGAACTATACTAAATGTGTTATACAGTGATGGATGTTGTTCATAACAAAGATGGGCATAGACGGCCTACAAGTATGGGCCTAACAATGGGCCCTAGGGAGAATTATAATGTGGACATTTAACCAACATTATTCTTACAATGTGGACGTTAAACCATCATTGTTCCCAAGGCACGACTGCCGTAAACATCATTACTCAAACCATGGTAGGGTTATACATTATAATGGACTTGTGTACATCCTATTGGGCCTCGACCCATGGGCCTTAGTTACATCAAATGGGCCCCATAACATGGGCTTCATATATATCAAGGTGGGCCTCAATGGATGGGCCATAATTACATCAAGATGGGCCTAATCATATGGGCCGATTAAATGGGTCGAGTTGAATGGGCCGAATCAATCGGGCCAAGTCAAATGGGCCTCAAGTATATCAAATCGGGCCCACCCTCATATATTTTTGAGATCCGACCTATTCGCAAGTTAACATAGAGATAGATAAAATGAAAACAAATATCAACTCAATTGGGAACTAATGTTGCCCTTAGAAGTTGAGCGGTGGATGCCACGGTCCATTATTTAAATGGTGGGGTCCATTTGAACTTTAGATCTGATTCATTCATTTTCTCATGTCTTAAAATGATATCATAAATGGTTGGACGGCATGGATACAACACTTGCATCATGGTGGACCCCACCGTTCAAATAAGAGACGGTGTAGATAATGCATATACATGGGGAGTGGGTCCCACCGTCAGATGGACGGCGTGTGTAAAACACATACATCATGCGGGACCTACAACTTTGCTGACGTTGAGAGAGGGAGGGAGAGAGAGATAGAGAGAGAAAGAGAGAGAGAGAGAGAGAGAGAGAGAGAGAGCACGTGGCTACTCTCTTTCTTTCCTTTCTTTTCTTTTTCTTTCTTTTCTTTTTTCTTTTTCTTTTTCTTCCCTGACACCAACAGAGGTGGTCCCACGTAGGGCCCACCACAGCCACCTATATAGTATATAAAATATATATTATATAATATAAGATATCAAATATATAATATAATATAATATATATAATATAATATAATATAATATAATATAATATATATTATATGTCACACGTCCAGGCCGTCTAAGGCTTGGACCGTACATACATCACGTTGCTGCCAGGGGGTGGGTCCCACCGTCTGACACCACACGTGATGGTGTGGCCCACCAAAGTGGATGGACGACGTGGATGGCGTGGGTCCCACGTCAGATGACACTTCACCATTAGCCACCCTCAGTAGGGAACGGTACCAAGACCTCAGTGTTGCAGCGAGGTATCTCCACTCAGTCTACCAGTTAAGCATGGATCAAGGCGTGCACACGCACCAAGGAGGACCCCACAAGGATGTGGGTCCCACTGTTTTGGACGGTGAACGGTGGATATAACACATATATTATGGTGTGGCCCACCAAAATGAATGGACGGCATGGATGGGTCCCATGGACCCCACCGTTAGCCCACACCCATGTCAATACACCCTCCATGTCAGTACACACTCACTATCAGCACACCCACTGTTAGCACACACTTCATGTTAGCCACCTCCACAGGGGTCATTACCAAGACCTCAAGTGTTGAAACGAGGCATCTCTCACTCCTGCCACCTGAGCCATGCGGCTGGGTGGGCCCACACTAGATCATACCTCACTGGCAACCACTCCCACTGATTGCCACCTTAAGGTGGGTCCTTTATGGACGGTTGGGATGGTATAACAACATCATGGTGTGTCCCACATAGGTGGGGTCCATCGGTAGATGGCATGGATGATGCACACACATTAGGTGGGCCATAATCATAGAAAGAGAGAGAGAGAAAGAGGGAGACATCGGCGATGATGGAGGGGTCCCGCCACTATGGGCCCCTCTTTGATACAAAACCTACATCAAAGTGGGTCCCACATAAGTGAGCCCTTACATCACAAAGAATAAAAAAAGAGTGGAGATCCAAGATCACCCACCGGCTTCTACTTGCACCCTAGACTTCCTCAGCTCCTTAGCTTCGATTCCAACGGAGGAGATGAGGTTTGGATGGTTGAGATGGGAGATGAAAGGGTAAGAAAAGTGGGCCACACTTGTTGCTTGAGAAAGCTTGGAGAACTGTAACGCCCTGAAAATCGGGGGTCGAGTATAACTCAACTCCTGAGTTCCAACGCATCACTTATGCAACATAAATAATGATGATTAAATGTTGTCTATGTTAGAGTAATAAACATGAGTGAGATTATACCAAACAGTAATTCATACTCCAGATCAATTGTATAAAGGCAAGCGGAAGACTGAAACTGTATATATAAAGTATGTAAAGGAACAAAAACCATCTCGATCTCCAGAGTATGAACACTAACTGAATATCCATATACATGTATTGTTTCTGAATAAAAAGAGTCAAAATGCAACTAAAGTTAGATCCTGAAACCCCCGCGATCCAGTCGGCCTATGCGTAACCGTCAGAGTACTGCATATATGAGAACTCACCCTGGTCCTCATCGTATTCCGGCCCTGCCTCCTGAATCGACGCATCCCCTATACCTGCGACAGAGTCTGGTTGGTGTATAAAACATCGTCTCGTAACGTGGGAGTGAGTAGCTAACTCAGTGGGACAATAAAGCATAGGTTAACATATTATCAATTCAATCAAGCAGTAATGATAAAGTAGTACAATCAAACAAGTTTAACTACTCTTGTTAAATGCAAGTATGAAATGACATGATGAATGCCCTTGCCAAACCACCCTAATGCGACATCATCTTACGTTCGCGGATGCATACCTCCCTCAGTGCTCCACATCTATAAGGCACATGCGGTGCGATGATGAACATGATTACCGAGTTGTTATTAGTCCATTTCAAACAGCAGTATTGGGAAACTAAGGTACCTCCCTTGTATCATTCCCAAACATGATCCATTATAGGGTCGTCAATCCTAGTTAATCTCATACGGTATTATGGTTTGAGAGGCATCGCGAAGGCATCGCAAAGGGCTCGTCACCCGTTAGCACGGATACAGATCTCACCGTATGCAGCTCAATTGCTGACCGTCAGCTCGAGTACAGGTCTCACCGTACTCAGCTCAATCGCTGGCCGTCAGCTCGAATACAGGTCTCACCGTACTCGGCTCAACTCATACTCTAGTTGCTGTGAAGGGCTCGTCGCCAATCACAGACCTTAGAATATACTCGAAGACACTACAGAGGACTCGTCGCCCGTCAGGACGAGTATAGGTCTCACCGTACACGGCTCTCGCCGTAAGTATCGACAGCTCGAATACAGTGTCCCATACCACCGTATTCGGTTCACGAGTTTGGGTTGCTCAATGGTCACTACGAGTAGGCACGTGGCCCCAGCATAGGCCGACAGCTCGGCCACGGTGTCCCATACCACCAGGTCTGGCTCATGAGTCTTAGTGGATCGAGGTACCATGGTTAACGGGATTTCCACTGGTAAGTTTGGTACCCTAGGTTCAAGCAGTAGTGACCAAACATGGTGAACACACATTTGACATATCGAGTTACTTGACGAGCCTGACAAGCTCGCGCGCACAACAAGTTGAGCGATATGAAGCGCAGAAGCACTCCGTGTGGCCAACCACTATCGCCAACTGAAGTACGACTTGGGTTCGTCAAACACATCCCTCGTGGCGACATAAATCTTAGCCGCAATCTCAAGTCTGGTATTGAATGTCTGGACTATGGACATAGTCCCAAACTTAATCAATTCTCATCCATAGCATGTGGAGTAAAGCATGATAAACAAAGTAATACAAGCATACTAGTAGGCATGTCATAAGGCATGTTATAAAGCATGATATAAAGCATGTTGTAAAGCATGTTAAAGAGCACTATACAAATAGGGATACAAACACATACACTTCATAAGTGAGTAGTTAGAGTAAACAACCACATGGAGGGAATCATACATGTCTCTAAGGTAGTTGAGAATTTCATCTCAGCACCTACCTAAGGCACTAACATCTAAGCATTTACTCTCACAAGCATTTACACAAACACTTAGAGTACACTATTTCAACAGACATGACGTATGTTAGTAAAATATATATTAGGGCTATCCTTTCGCCAAACGAGTATTTTATCCATGTATATCATATTCATACAGCAAATAGTCATGACAATTACATCTCCAAAATCTATACATATACGGTATTTTCTAGAATATACAATTTCAACATGCATAGTGTATATAAGCAAACATGTATTACGGCGATTCCTTTCGCCAAATCAGTATTTTATCTATAAACTATATAATCATACAACAATTAATCATGGCAAACACATTTCCAAAATTTGAACGTATACGGTATTTCTACGTATACATAGAGTATGTAAAATTCCATATTCTGCATCTTTAATCGAAACAGGAAACGGAAAGCACTTTGTACATGTACAATTACATGCAGATCATGAATCTATCATTATCTGACATTGAAAGCATTGAAAACCGTAACCTATACACCTAAAGTCCTCACCTTACACCTTAGGATTGCAACGAATCAGCTAGGTTCGTTAGGCTTCCGTATCCGGCGAATTTGTAGCCTAAAGAGCGAAACCGATTAGCTATTTCATAACCTATAACCTTCACACTCTTAAACAGATCTAGGGTTAGGGTTTCTTACCTTAAAACAGAGTCGGTATCACCGGGAAAGCGATAAGGAAGGGGTGGTGCAGCCCGTGTGGTGGTTGGAAACAGTAGGAGGGAGTTTCTCCCACAACTCACAAGCTTCCTCTCACTTTTCCTCTCTTCTTCTTAGGGTTTTATCCCAAATTCGTATGGCTGTGAGAGGGGCTGCCCTAAGGTCCTTATATAGCCTAAAAACTCTCTGGAATAGACTTATGTTCAAGGTATACTTATATTATAAGCAGATCGGCGTTAATCCAGCTCAAAAGAGGGTTTCTGGCGGCCCTCCTTGAGCCAAACGTCGGACTTAAGCTCAGTAACCTTGGATCTACGCGGGGTTATGTTTTCGTCTCGGTCGGAATCCTAGATCACGGGTGGCGGACCATTTTCAGTTCAACGGTCAGTGGGCCTCGATCCGAAATTCCAAGTACATGTAAATGTTCCTGAATTTTTTCCTGATCCGTGGGTGTATTTGGGTCAGATTCTGACGGTCTGGTTGCTTATAAAATATACGCAAGCGATACGTGCCAGATCACTATTCAAGATATTTATTTTGTAAAGAAAACAGGAGTTTTTCACACTCCCTCTCTCCGGACTCGAGCGAACGGCCGTGGGACACCGTCTAGACTTGATTTCCGAGATGGTTGTCAAGCCCAGCGAGGCGGTCTTGATTCCTTAACTTCGTATTATTCGAACTCCCGATGTGCGGTCTAGACCTGATACGGAGTTTCAATTCTTTCCCGAGAGCAGTCGGGTAATGAGTTTGATCCTAGACTTTAGGGTAACCTAGCGTCAATGATTCTATAAGTTTTGGGTCTTGTAGATCGTATTTAAAGCAATTCCAACGGATTTCATGGCTACTCTAGTTTCGCACTTAGTTAACTTTGTTAAATTTCTAAAGGATTTAATCCTAAGTGATTTCTGGTCGAGGTGGTACTCGAACCATTGTACGAAAATTTACGGGTCGTTACAAGAACCTTGGGACGTGCGGAGTTTTTCTTGCTTGGAAATGACCTTGGAAAAGAGAGAGAGAGAGAGAGAGAGAGAGAGAGAGAGAGAGAGAGAGAGAGAGAGAGAGAGTTTTGTAAAGGGTGAGAGAGGAAGATGGTTGATGGAGTGATGGATGTGGTGGGTGATGTGTGTAAGAGCCTTTTGACTTTTGTGGTTCTTGGTGTAAGAGAAGTATGGGTGTGTAAGAATCTTTTTGACTTTAGGGGTTGCTTGGGATGGGTGAAAGGTGATGTGTACTTGACATGATGGGATTGATTGATTGATTGAGGTGACATCTTGTAGAGATTCTCTCAAAATTCGCACGCGCGGCGTTTTCCTCTCACCGAACGCTAGCCCATATCTCCTGGCCAGAGTATCGCCTCGGCGCGCGAGTCACGGCATCGGAACCGCGGCGATGGCGCGGTCACTAAGGTACTAGTCTTAGGTTGAGTCGATTCGGGTTGACGACGTGTGAATCAGGGTCGTGCGCAAATGCCGGTTAAGGGTCGAAGGTTACCGAAATTTGACAGGAAAAACTGCGGAAGTCTACAGAACGGTACGGTCTAGGATACAGGTCTTACAGATTCCATTGATGTTGCATCATGAATGCGAGCATGATAGTCCTCTCAAACATGGCAAACATTGCATTAGTTTCATATAAATGGCTTGAGACTAACAATAAAATAAAATTGTAAAAGAAACAGAAAAGAAGAATCATTCAATCATTCTCAATCAGTGGAAATGTAAGTAGAAGGGGCCCGTAATAGTATTTGAAAATAATTCTAAAAATTTCTCCACAACCTTATAAATGCATAAATAGGAAAAGTGACCCAAAAATAAAATAAAAATCTTCAGATGATTACATCCATTTTTTTTACATAAATCACACTTGAATTGTTTGATGCCAAATCAATTATAGATAGGGCAGCCCTATCCATTTTGTTTCAAGCAGGAGAATAAATGAAAAGGATAGGGATATGGTATCTCTTTAACATATTAACTATCCTTGGAAGATTTAGGAAGAAACCTAGTAAGAATGCTCAATATTTTTAGGAAATCCTAGCAAAAAAACTTGTAAATGAAACTTTCTTGCTTACCATTGTATTTAAAACAATTGTAGCCTTTGTCAAATCACTGGCTATGCATTCAATGAACAAGTTCTTTGTCTTTAAAGTAATTGTTGATTGCACAACATTAATCATCAGGGGTAAAGACAAAACAATTCTGCAAAAAAAAATAAATAAATAAATAAAAACATAAATAAATAAATCAGAGCATTTGTAACCAATGGAAACTTTAAAAGGCCAAGAGATTGTGCTACTAATCAGTTCAAATTTCCTGTTGAACTATGTACAAAATTCACTTCAGGTAAGAGCTAACCATAAATGATACAAAGTCAACTTGTTCCCTGGACAACAAAAGCATGCAAGGAAAAGTCCAACAAGCACACTAACCAAACAAGGGCAACAAACATCTAACCAGTTGGAAACTTTTGAGAGATTACCTTAGAAATTCTTCCTGTGTAAATACGAAGGAGAAGGGGAGAGAGAGAGAGAGAGAGAGAGAGAGAGAGAGAGAGAGAGAGAGAGAGAGAGAGAGAGAGAGAGAGAGAGAGAGAGAGAGAGAGAGGGAGATTACCCTAGAAATTCTTCTTGTGTAAATGCGAGAAATCTTGATTTGGAGACTGATGTCTTGGAATTTCCACATTTGAAGGAGAAGAGATTGAAGAAGGACAAAGACAGATAGAGGGAATTGGAAACTTTTGAGAGAGGGAGGGATAAAGAAACCCTGAGCCTACGAGAATAAAAAGAAACTCGCGGGCTCTTTTTTTGGGTGTGGATTTGATACTACGCCCATGAGCTAGAGACAGGCGGTCTTTTCAAGGGCGCTATAAGGCCCATTGTGATGTGTGTGGTTCATCCACTATGTTCATTTGTTTTGGCATTTAGTTTTAGTGCTTGATCCCAAAAAGGAGACACATCGAAGGCTCAACTGGACCACATTGCAGATCAATGGTAAGCCCTTAATCTCCACAGTTTCCTATGGTCTAGAGCCCATCAAATCAACAGTTTGGATCACCAAGGCATTACTCCTGGTTGGATGGAATAGACATATTAGCTCAATACACTATTCTAGCCTACAAAGTTGAAGATCACCTCTCATGGAAGGAATTAAATCATTTCTTCAAACAATTAGCATGTAGATTTCTATATAAAAAATAATTAAAAAATTTACCGAACTATAAATGCAACAATATGCATTCAGGAGGTTTGCTAATTCCACACGTGGAGAGTGTTTTCCCTGTCCGTCTATTCTCAGCCACAATTGTGTGCTTGATCAGATTTTTCCACCAGGTAGGCTACATTGTCTAGATTTCTAGCATAAAACAAAAGTCAGAAACTCAGTTTCCAAAAATATAATTTTTTTATGGATCCCCCAACATCTTAGACTCTCATTTAATAGGAGAAGCAACTAACATTACCAGAAAACATGCTCCTTTAAAAGGCAACACCCCCATCACCTTGTCTGTGGCATATATTAATTATGAAGTCAAAGTAAATTGACTATATTGTGGAACTGACAGTCAATAAGTCACATCCTACAATCAGATTGGTCGAATAATCCTGACCTTTGAAAATGGATACTTGTATGCCACGTATGCAATTGCTAAGTGCTTGCATATCATAGAAAGGAAGTTGTGACACCAATGGATGCTAAGCAGAAAAACAGTTAATCAAAAAGGAAAAATAAAGAATTTAGATGACAATATATGATCCATAACAGAGCCCAATATGCAATTATCATAAACACCACTAGTGGCTCTCCATTTCAAGAAATAACCATTTAAAGACATCCAAATGCAGAATTCAAATCACAAATCATAAACTTATAAAACTAAGTTTAAAATAAAGAAATTCATGAGCTGTTCACATATGCCAGTGATGATTTTCTCATTAGATCTCTGCATTTGAGCAACATTCTCATTGGATTTCTGCATTGAGAAAATAAGATTACAACTTATTGTTGCTTGATTTCTATTGATGATTGAGGGCATCAAAATAAAACCCAAAGCAGGTATTGATGAAGACCCAAGAAACTGATATTAATCAAAACCCAAAAAACCATTAGATGGAAATTGAAAGGAAACCCAAAATACAATTCAATAGAAAGTGAAAAGAAAACCCAAAATAGATATTGATGAATTAAAAATCAGGCCTATCAGACTTGTATACATTTTTACACACAAGTTACCACAAGAATGTATGGCGGACTTGTACAATATCACCATACATGAGCATGGTTTAAAAAATCAGGCCTATCAGACCATCCTAAATGCTCAATCAGAACAGGGCCCAAGGACCTGCCTTTTCTCCTCAAATCAAGCAACTAGGACTATCCAATTGGACCGATCTTTGGTCATGGCCCATTATAGTGTGGATTACAGAATGGATGGTCCCGATCACGTAAAATAAAATTGCCACATTTCCCATGGGAATATGTGTGCAGAAAAATGTATAGGAAGTCATGGCATTTAGCATTTATACTCTTTATGTAAATACCAATTTGAAACTATAACTAAATTAGCATTAGATTCCACTGCCGAATGAGGGCCAAGGATTCTACATCGAATGTTTTTCCAAAAGAGAGACATGGTATAGAGCAACATAATAAAGAGCTTACCAGGTCAACCGACCATAGAAACAGAAATTCCAAAGATAAAATTAGAATTTGAAAGGCAAACAATAGGATCCGCAATTTTTTTCTATTCCAATCCGGGAAACACTCTAAAATTCCAATCATCTAGAGTCATAGATTGCTAGAGTATCAAATAACTCCTTGTATTATTAATGTAAATTAAATGCTAATTGAGGTCTACAAGGGCTGTTTAGAAATAAAACAATGAGAAGTCTACAAACTACCACCAAAGATGACAAAAATAAGAGTTGCCACTAAAGATAAACAACAATATCTTTCTGAAACAAAATCAAACAAGTCTCATAAGAGATTCTCAAACAATAGATCCACAGGCACCACTTCGGGGCCTGTTCAGATTGGTGGAGAACAAGATTCACCAGAACAAAGAAATTGATTTCCTCTTATGTAATGGTTCCCCTCGTGTAACGCCCTGAAAATCGAGGGCTCCAGTAGCAACTCAACACCCGAGTTCCAAAACATCACTTATGCAACATAAATGCTTATGATTGAATGTTGTCTGTGTTAGTGCAATAATCATGAGTGGGATTATACCCAAGCAGTAATTCATACTCTAGATCAAGTTATAAAACACAAGCGGAAGACTAAAAGATGTACATAGATGTATATAAAACCAGAAATGTCACAATCGGTCTCCAGAGTATGAACACTTTACTGAGTCACCATATACATGTATTTGTTTCAAAAATCAAAATGCCAAAAATGGTACAACTATAATGGTACACCCTGTAGCCCCGTCATCTGAATGGCCTAAACATAGCCTCCAGAGAACTGCATGTAGGAGAACTCATCCTGATCGTCGTAGTAATCAGGCTCAGCCTCCTGTATCTCGTCAATACCTGCATCTAAGATAGAGTCTGGTGGGTGTCCAGAACACCATCCCGTAACGTGGGAGTGAGTAGTTAACTCAGTGGAACAATAAAGCATAGGTTAACATGTTATCAATTCAGTCAAGCAGTAATGATAAAGTAGTACAATCAAACGCTCCTAAATACTCTTATTAATGCAAGTATGAATGTAGTCATGATGCATGCCCTCGCCAATGCTCCCTCGTGCGACAATGTCTTACGTCCGCGGCATGCGTTCATCCCTCAGTGCTCCACATCTTTCAGGCACATGCTATGAGCGTGATTACCGAGTTATTATTAGTCTTTTCATACAGCAATATTGGGAAACTAAGGTACCTTCCTTATATCATTCCCAAACAAAGATCCATTCTAGGGTCATCAGTCCTAGATAATCTCATACGATGATGCGGTTCTACGTCGCTGTAAAGGGTTGTCAGGACTGTTATACGCACTCGTTGCACCGCTCCCCTATCACCTTATCAATACAGGCCTAGTTTATACTCTGTTTACTACAGGAAGTCTCGTCGCCTCTCCACAGCTTCAGAGTATCACTACAAGAAAAATGGGCAAAGGCTACGGACTAGATCCGTAGCAAAAGGGCTTTTACTACGGATCTAGTCCGTATCACGTCCGTCGCAATTGGTGGGGTAGCTAAAGGTCTAGCTACGGACAATATCCGTAGCAATAGGTACAATTTTCTACGGATCTTTTCCGTAGCAATAGAGGCCATTAGCTACGGATAATATCCGTAGCAATATACAACAATAGCTACGGATTATATCCGTAGCAATAGATATCAATAGCTACGGATTATATCCGTAGCAATAGATACCAATATCTACGATATTTGCAGCACTACATACGGAGAGCTATGGATATAATCCGTAGCTATAGATACCAATAGCTACGGATATAATCTGTAGCAATAGATAGCAATAGCTACGGTGAAATGCTGTAGCTTTGCTACGGATTATATTTCGTAGCTATTTTCCCTATTTCCATTACAAGAACCTGCTATGATTGATAACTCATCTAAGCTTAATGCAATCAAAGAAAAAAAATGATGCATTTATTACAATAACAATCAAATCTACAATGCATCCTACATTCACATTTCTAAATAAACAATACTTCACTTTGCTCAACCTATCAAAAGAATTACAACTAAGGCGTGCCCTCATGCATTAAATAATGCTCGTGCTTTTACAGAATTTTCTTTCTTCAGACAGTCAAGTTCAGCAAACACAGAAGATAGAGCTTCTTCTTTCCTTGAAACTGCATATGTAACTTCTGTAGACTTCGACACAAGATCACTTTCAAGTTTTAAAACCCTTCCCTTGAGAAAATGAATTTTATCATCCACTGACTTCTTTAGCTTGTCAACCAGTATATAACAACAATTGTAGACACAATCAAACAAGCATGCCTTTGTACACATCTCAAAAGGAAGAAAGACCAAAAAAAAAAAAAAAAGAGCTGGAAAAAAACAATTATATATAAAGAAATAAAAAATGTACCTACAAATCTTCTAAATTATAGCAAAATCCATATGTTAGGTTATCGGTTATAAGTTTAGGTTATAAGTTATAGGTTAAGGTTTAGTTTATAGGTTTAGGAAATCGGGTTCGGGTTCAAGATCGGGTTTAGGTTTGGGTTTTCAAGTTTAGGTTTAGGTTTAGGTTAGGGAGTTGAGATTAGGATTCGGTGTAGGTTTAGGTTTAGGGATTTGAGAATACATTTAGGTTAAGGTTTAGGGAATTGAGAATAGGTTAAGGTTTAGGTTTAGGAAATCGGGTTTGGCTTCGGGATCGGGTTTAGGTTTGGGTTTTCAAGTTTAGGTTTAGGTTTAGGTTAGGGAGTTGAGATTAAGATTAGGTGTAGATTTAGGTTTAGGGATTTGAGAATACATTTAGGTTAAGGTTTAGGGAATTGAGAATAGGTTAAGGTTTAGGTTTAGGAAATCGGGTTCGGGTTCAAGATCGGGTTTAGGTTTGAGTTTTCAAGTTTAGGTTTAGGTTTAGGTTAGAGAGTTGAGATTAGGATTAGGTGTAGGTTTAGGTTTAGGGATTTGACAATACATTTAGGTTAAGATTTAGGGAATTGAGAATAGGTTAAGGTTTAGGTTTAGGAAATCGGATTCGAGTTCGGGATTGGGTTTAGGTTTGGGTTTTCAAGTTTAGGTTTAGGTTTAGGTTAGGGAGTTGAGATTAGGATTAGGTGTAGGTTTAGGTTTAGGGATTTGAGAATACATTTAGGTTAAGGTTTAGGTTATAGGTTTTGGTTTAGGTTAAGGTTATAGGTTTTGGTTTAGGTTTAGGTTTAAGTTTTAGGTTTAGGTTATAGATTTAGAGAATTGAGAATAGTTTAAAGTTTATGTTTAGCAAATCGGGTTCGGGTTCAGGATCGGGTTTAGGTTTGGGTTTTCAAGTTTAGGTTTAGGTTTAGGTTAGGGAGTTGAGATTAGGATTAGGTGTAGGTTTAGGTTTAGGGATTTGAGAATACATTTAGGTTAAGGTTTAGGGAATTGAGAATAGGTTAAGGTTTAGGTTTAGGAAATTGGATTCGGGTTCGAGATCGGGTTTAGGTTTGGGTTTTCAAGTTTAGGTTTAGGTTTAGGTTAGGGAGTTGAGATTAGGATTCAGTGTAGGTTTAGGTTTAGGGATTTGAGAATACATTTAGGTTAAGGTTTAGGGAATTGAGAATAGGTTAAGGTTTAGGTTTAGGAAATCGGGTTTGGCTTCGGGATCGGGTTTAGGTTTGGGTTTTCAAGTTTAGGTTTAGGTTTAGGTTAGGGAGTTGAGATTAAGATTAGGTGTAGATTTAGGTTTAGGGATTTGAGAATACATTTAGGTTAAGGTTTAGGGAATTGAGAATAGGTTAAGGTTTAGGTTTAGGAAATCGGGTTCGGGTTCAAGATCGGGTTTAGGTTTGAGTTTTCAAGTTTAGGTTTAGGTTTAGGTTAGAGAGTTGAGATTAGGATTAGGTGTAGGTTTAGGTTTAGGGATTTGAGAATACATTTAGGTTAAGATTTAGGGAATTGAGAATAGGTTAAGGTTTAGGTTTAGGAAATCAGATTCGAGTTCGGGATTGGGTTTAGGTTTGGGTTTTCAAGTTTAGGTTTAGGTTTAGGTTAGGGAGTTGAGATTAGGATTAGGTGTAGGTTTAGGTTTAGGGATTTGAGAATACATTTAGGTTAAGGTTTAGGTTATAGGTTTTGGTTTAGGTTAAGGTTATAGGTTTTGGTTTAGGTTTAGGTTTAAGTTTTAGGTTTAGGTTATAGATTTAGAGAATTGAGAATAGTTTAAAGTTTATGTTTAGCAAATCGGGTTCGGGTTCAGGATCGGGTTTAGGTTTGGGTTTTCAAGTTTAGGTTTAGGTTTAGGTTAGGGAGTTGAGATTAGGATTAGGTGTAGGTTTAGGTTTAGGGATTTGAGAATACATTTAGGTTAAGGTTTAGGGAATTGAGAATAGGTTAAGGTTTAGGTTTAGGAAATTGGATTCGGGTTCGAGATCGGGTTTAGGTTTGGGTTTTCAAGTTTAGGTTTAGGTTTAGGTTAGGGAGTTGAGATTAGGATTAGGTGTAGGTTTAGGTTTAGGGATTTGAGAATACATTTAGGTTAAGGTTTAGGTTTAGGTTCGGGTTTTGGCTATAGGTTTTGGTTTTGGTTTAGGTTATAGGTTTTGGTTTAGGTTATAGGTTATAGGTTTAGGTTTAGGTTTTGATTTAGGTTATAGGTTGTAGGTTTTGGTTTAGGTTATAGGTTTTGGTTTAGGATATAGGTTATAGGTTTAGGTTATAGGATTTGAGAATGGGTTATGGTTTAGGTTTTAGAAATCGGGTTCAAGTTTGGGATTGAGTTTTAGATTGGGTTTTCAAGTTTAAGTTTAGGTTTAGGTTAGGGAGTTGAGATTAGGTTATGTTTTCAAGTTTAAGTTTAAGTTTGGATTTTCAAGTTTAGGTTAAGGTTTAGGTTTAGGTTATAGGTTTTTGGATTTGAGAATGGGTTTGGGTTTAGGCTATAGGTTTTGGTTTTGGTTTTGGTTATAGGTTTTGGTTTAGGTTATAGGTTATCGGTTTAGGTTTAGGTTTTGATTTAGGTTATAGGTTATAGGTTTAGGTTAAGGTTTAGGTTTAGGTTATAGGTTTTGATTTTGGTCTAGGCTATAGGTTTTGGTTTTGGTTTAGGTTATAGGTTTTGGTTTAGGATATAGGTTATAGGTTTAGATTATAGGATTTGAGAATGGGTTATGGTTTAGGTTTTGGAAATCGGGTTCAGGTTCAGGATTGGGTTTTAGATTGGGTTTTCAAGTTTAGGTTTAGGTTTAGGTTAGGGAGTTGAGATTAGGTTGGGTTTTCAAGTTTAGGTTTAAGATTGGGTTTTCAAGTTTAGGTTAAGGTTTAGGTTTAGGTTATAGGTTTTTGGATTTGAGAATGGGTTCGGGTTTAGGCTATAGGTTTTGGTTTTGGTTTAGGTTATAGGTTTTGGTTTAGGTTATAGGTTATAGGTTTAGGTTAAGGTTTCAGTTTAGGTTATAGGTTTTGGGATTTGGGAATGGGTTTGGGTTTAGGTTATAGGTTTTGGTTTTGGTTTTGGTTATAGGTTATAGGTTTAGGTTATAGGATTTGAGAATGGGTTCGGGTTTAGGTTATAGGTTTTGGTTTTGGTTTAGGTTATAGGTGTTGGTTTAGGTTATAGGTTATAGGTTTAGGTTAAGGTTTCGGTTTAGGTTATAGGTTTTGGTTTAGGATATAGGTTATAGGTTTAGGTTATAGGATTTGAGAATGGGTTCGGGTTTAGATTATAGGTTTTGGTTTTGGTTTAGGTTATAAGTTATAGGTTTAGGTTAAGGTTTCAGTTTAGGTTATAGGTTTTGGGATTTGAGAATGGGTTCAGGTTTAGGTTATAGGTTTTGGTTTTGGTTTAAGTTATAGGTTTTGGGATTTGAGAATGGGTTCGGGTTTAGGCTATAGGTTTTGGTTTTGGTTTAGGTTAGAGGTTATAGGTTTAGGTTAAGGTTTAGGTTTAGGTTACAGGTTTTGATTTAGGTTTAGGCTATAGGTTTTGGTTTTGGTTTTGGTTATAGGTTATAGGTTTAGGTTAAGGTTTAGGTTTAGGTTATAGGTTTTGATTTAGGTTTAGGCTATAGGTTTTGGTTTTGGTTTTGGTTATATGTTTTGGTTTAGGATATAGGTTATAGGTTTAGGTTATAGGATTTGAGAATGGGTTCGGGTTTAGATTATAGGTTTTGCTTTTGGTTTAGGTTTTAGGTTTATGTTTAGGTTTAGGTTATAGGTTATAGGTTTAGGTTAAGGTTTCGGTTTAGGTTATAGGTTTTGGGATTTGGGAATGGGTTTGGGTTTAGGTTATAGGTTTTGGTTTTGGTTTTGGTTTTGGTTTTGGTTTTAGGTTATAGGTTTAGGTTCAGGTTATAAGCTATAGGTTTCGGGAATTGAGAATAGGTTAAGGTTTAGGTTTAGGAAATCGGGTTCGGGTTTGGTATCGGGTTTAGGTTTGGGTTTTCTAGTTTAGGTTTAGGTTTAGGTTAGGGAGTTAAGATTAGGATTAGGTGTAGGTTTAGGTTTAGGGATTTGAGAATAGGTTAGGTTGTAAGTTAAAGTTTGGGGAATTGAGTTTAGGTTATATGTTATAGGTTATAGGTTTAGGTTAAGGTTTAGGTTGTAGTTATAGGTTTTTGGATGTGAGAATAGGTTAAGGGTATGGTCCCTGTAAATACAGATATAAACACGGCCTGTCCAAATGGCCAGGCCCTTCCAATGCTGTCCATAGGAAATGGACAGCTTCATCATGGTCAGCGGTTCCCACCTTCCAGAGACCCCCGCTCATCCGGATAGCTCCGACGCACATCCGGGTCTGCTCCGTTAATTTCGAGCAAATACATAAACACGGCCTGTCCAAATGGTCAGGCCCTTCCAATGCTGTCCATAGGAAATGGACAGCTTCATCATGGTCAGCGGTTCCCACCTTCTAAGGACCCCCGCTCATCCGGATAGCTCCGACACACATCCGGGTCTGCTCCATTAATTTCGAGCAAATACATGAACACGGCTTGTCCAAATGGCCAGGCCCTTTCAATGTTGTCCATAGAAAATGGACAGCTTCATCATGGTCATAACAGCGGTTCCCACCTTCCAAGGACCCCCGCTCTTCCGGATAGCTCCGACGCACATCCGGGTCTGCTCTATCAATTTTGAGTAAATCCATAAATATGGCCTGTCCAAATGGCCAGACCACTCCAATCATGTGCATTCTTGACAAGAGACGTACCAGATGCTTGAATCTAGGAAAAGGATTTTACCCGAACCTCTTGCAGGAGTTCTTCAAGTTCCATTGTTACCTGCGAGAAGGATGCTTGTGATTGGATGTTTAGAAGAAACCTAACCCCACCCAAAATTGTAATAATTTTGTTAGTACTTGGATTAGTAGGTGAAACCTGGAGCTAAAATCCTTCAAAACAAAACACAACTAGCCGTGACTAAGATGCAATTGTAAGCAACATCATAAGTTAATAGAGTTTGGCTGGTAATGAGTTAATGTGACTAGAGTCTAGACAAACATAAACAATGAGCCAAACAAGGAAATTACAATAAGAAACAAGAAATAAAATAGGCGGAAGATTACCTCAAAGTTGGGAAAGAAACCAGGATAGAGACCAGTCCACACAGGAGGGTGCTCAGGCGCCATGGTGAAGCATTGAGGTACTGAAGTTGGGTTCTCAGTCTGTCAATAGAAAAACTATCACTTAAAACTAGCTTTTATGTGAGACAACATGAATTAACAAATAGACTTCCAGAATGACACTGAACATCAACAAGGTTCAATATCTGCATGTTGGAAAGAAGGCCCAAAACCAGTTAGAGATCAATCAATATCTACAAAGGTAACATGTGCAGTAGCAAAGTATCTATCAATGATGAGAACCCTGTAAAGAGATGAGATTGATTGGTATTTTAATTAGTTTCACAAGCTTTTAATTAGATCTATTGATAAACTAATTTGAGAAATGTTCTAGCAAATGTGAACTCATCTAAGCTAATATAATTAATGCTGATAGGAATAGTACCTAAAATGCAATTAGGAAAAAAAATGATGCATTCATTACAAATAGCAATCAAATCATAAAATGCATCCCACATTCACATTTCTAAATAAACAATACTTTACTTTACTCAACCTATCATAAGAATTACAAAAAAGGAACATGTTCAAACTTTAGCTTCAACTCCATCTCCAAATACTTCCTACGAAGTTCTTCCATATCCCATTGCATTTGAGTAACTCTTTCCCTTTCAATTAAGATGGCTTGTTGCAGGTTTTGTTTACTTTTCTGCTTAGTACTTCCAAGTTCCACATCCAAATCTTTCACCTGGGTAGGCATGTTATCATGTAAAAGAGTTTGAATGACATGGCAAGGAGTCCTAGCATCCAATGGATAATATATGTAAAGTTTTAATTAATTACAAGGCCTAGATTTTGGAGTTATATATGTCAAAGAAGCCCGATTTACAAGAAACTTTGAAGCTATTTCTTTATACTGTCAGAAAAATATCATAAAATATTTAAATCTGTAAGAGTATCAGATACTAAATCCAAGTAAAAAATCCAAACCACCTGTAGCATGTGATCCTTGTTGGCTTGTGCTTCCCCTTTCAGTTTTCCATATCTTCCTTTGCTTTTTACATGTCCTCAATAAGCTATTACATATATAACTAACAAAATTGGAACATACTTGTAGAAACATTACATAGTAAGAGAGAAAGACATGAGTAAGATAGGTTTACAAATCCAGTGGGGACAACGTTCACAACACCAAAAAGCACAAGCAGTGGCTGTGGTGTGTGCATGTGCATGTGCATGTGCATGTGATGGTTGACGGGTGTGAGTGTTTGCACATGCCAAAGAAACTTGTGACATGGAGTTGAGGAATCTTTGGAAAGCTTCTGAGACTTTTCTCAAAGAATTTCTCTGTTCTAGTAATTGTTGAAGGTGATTCCAAGAATGTCAAACTCACCATTTGCAAGCGTTGGAAATTGAGCTTTGGATTCAATAGTATCTGCAACCATGCCACTAGATTAAAAATTCTGCTTGTCAATGTAGGGAGTCATTTGCTCAATGTTTTGGCAAAAGAAAGAATTTGTGACTGACTGATGCAGGACCATTGGATCCTCGGATTGGGTCAAGTAGACCCCATTGCTACCTGAATATAAATCAGGAATCTATTTGCGGTTCAATTGGAGTTTGGTCCCACAGATTCAATGGGATTTGTCCATTTAATGGTCTGATTGACCTGTGGGACCCATTATGTTTGGTAATCGAGGGTAACCACATAAAATTATAGAAGACAAAAGGAAAGAAACTTGCAATTGAATCAGTTACCTCAGAGAAAACTTGTGACTTGCACAAACTTCCTTAGAACTCAATGGCTTCAAAGAAGGATCTTGCAACTTCATAGCCTGCATTCTACTTCCATGACCCAACTTAAACCCCATTGCTTTGAATCCTTTGAAAGAGTTGAAATTTCATGAAAATAGCAAAATAAATAAATAATAATAATAATAATAAATTACAACAAATAATTCACAGAATGGAAGGCATTAGTAATCCTGACCTTTTTAACTCTGTCTTCCTTGTCAGTAATCTCTTTCTGCTTGTCCTTTTCAGAGCCCTAAGAATGTAACAAACAAGATAGTTATGATGTTTGCCTCCAGCTTAAAAAATTACAAGATGGGAGAAGGATAGGGAGCTTCCAAAGAACCATGGGATAGTTATGATGTTTGCCTCCAGCTTTGAAAATTACAAGATGGGAAAAAGATAGGGAGCTTCCAAAGAACCATAGGATAGTTATGATGTTTGCCTCCAGCTTTGAAAATTACAAGATGGGAAAAAGAAAGGGAGCTTCCAAAGAACCATAGGATAGTTATGATGTTTGCCTCCAGCCAACTACAAACAAATTCACTAAGGAGAATCCATGTCAAATGCCACAAAACCAAAACCCACCATGGTAATTGAGTCAAAATGAGGTGGAATTAATAAAATACCATATGTAGGAACAGTGTGAAAATGGATGGTACATACATATTGATTAGGTCCAATTACATCAGGAAATCAACAACATTCAAGAAAAATTAAAGAGTTCTTGGAATGGGGATTTCTCTACTATAATTACATCAGGAAATCAACAACATCCAATTACTTGATGGACAGTTTAGATCGATCTATTAGACTATCCAAGTTAACCGATGCAACTATGAGCACTATAACTTATAGTGCTCTGACAGCATTGGAGCATTTCTCATTAAAATAAATAGAAAATGCATATAGAATGAAGATAAGTCACCAGAGTTTGGACTGCACGATGGACAGATTCAACATCGACGTTAAATCCCCTCAAGTGACCGTGCAGTTTGGAAATCTATAAAAGAACAAACATAAATGAACCTCGACAAATAATTAGAACCAAACCCAGGAAAAAGAAAAGGAACAAATGAAAGAAAGCAATGAAGAATCTTGATTGCTTCACCAAGCTACCTGATCTCACCTCATCTCTGGTCGCAGCAGTAAGCTCTTTACACTCATCTAAATTACTATCCACATGATTAATTGTGGTAGATAGCTGTTTCCTAGCATCCTGCAATCAAAAGATATGGTTTCCAGAAGAGGTTTAATGTATTAGTTCAATACAGGGGATTATCTAATTAAGAACTACTAAAGCAGCAAATAAGACTATCTGGTGTGGCTTCGGGTAGGTTATGATATCAATAAAGTAGTCTTAAAGCCAAGCAAATTCGCCATTTAGAATACAAGCCCGGTTTTATTAAAAAAGATGCATGTCCATTGAAATGGGTGTTGCTATCTGCTCCAATACCAAATCAGTGGTTTGACTAAATGACTAAATAACATAGAAAGACCTTTCGCTTCGTCTCAGGTATATGGGTCTTATCAATTGGAAGATCTCCTATATGGCAAATACACATTTCAGTTGACCAAGCTTAATTTTAATTACATTGGTATAAAGCCATAGGTGCAGGAGATGGCCATTTCTGCCATGCTGAGACACAAACCAAGAGTCTCCTCTTCAGTCTATCCATATGCAAATTGCCTAAGAATTTCTCCTTTGCAGATCAAATTGCCTGAGCAGACAATCTAAATCAATAGAGAAGGGCTGAAAAGGCAAAGCAGAACAGTGCATTCACAAACAAGGCTGGCAAGCAGAATTTTATTTTTTCTATTACATGACTTTTTAACTGATTAACAGATGACCACCATGCAAAAACAAAAAGAAAAAGAAAAAAGAAAAAAGAAAAAGAAAAAAGAGGGGGAAGTGCTATCATGCAAACTCTTATGAACATATATCTGCATATAGTTATTTGTATGCCTTATAAACTACAAGAGAATTCAATCAATGTTTCTAAAGAATAATACTGAAATGCCAAGGGCCAATTTATTAATGCTAAGAAAAGAAAGTTGATAAGAAGCTCTGAAGTCAATTAATATGCTAGGGGCCATTTCTATGGATACTTAATGGTGGATCTTTCTTCTCTATAGCCAAGTGGGCTTTTTGAACAAAATTTTGTTATCAATAAAAAAGAAAGCATTGAAGGATAAAATGGGAAACTTGCCGATATAGATGAATAAACAATTATGAAGGGGATTTGGACTAGCATTAAAGAAAAGACTTGTAGAACAACCTGACCTAGATAAGTAAAGGCTAGAGGATAGAGAAACAAAAACAGAAGTTCCATCAAGAACAATTGATTATGAAGGGAATTTGGACTAGCATTAAAGAAAAGACATACATAATGTACCTAATTAACAGTTTAAATCAATGGATTGGACTGTCCAAGTGTCCAACTATGAGCAATGGAGCATTTCTCTTCTATGAATAAATCAAAAGTTCAAAACCTCAGTCATTCCCATGGACTGACAATTCATCCGACGTGTGGCTCAGAGTCAGCTAAGTGTAGTCCTGTTCAGCACTAGAAGTTAGCATTGAAAAATGAATCTATATCCTCTACTCGCCACAAGTAGAAAATTCAGTTTTTCTGCATCATGATTGGTCCACGTGATGGCCCACCATAGGCTTGGAATTACCTCAATTTTATCCAAGTTGTGCTTTGATGGGCTTATTATAATGACCAATATCCATAAGGCATTCTTGTTGCAGGATGTAAAACATGATTAAGAATTTATTACATCTACAGCAGTACATAGAAAGTGATGGATGTGCATGTCGTGCTGTGAAAGAGTTGCATATTCACTCCTTTTTCTTCTTCTTCTTCTTCTTCTTCTTCTTCTTCTTCTTCTTCTTCTTCTTCTTCTTTTTGTTGTTGTTGTGGGGTGTGATCGTTTCATAATGGTCATGCTTTATGAGAGAGTGAGACACACACACACATCCTTTCTAAGGGAAAAAGAAGAAGACAATGTAACACCTTATTTTTAAGTTTTATAGGTCCCAAGTTAGTTTACCTACCAAAAAGCAAAGTCAAACAAGTTTAATAGTCACCAAGGTTGAAAGTTGAAGAACAATAGATTTATTAGAGCCATCAAGTCCAACCGATTATGCACAAGGTCAAGGGGTAACAATATATATATATATATATATATATATATATATATATATATATATATATATATATATATATATATATGGAGGGAAGGTTTTAAAAAATAAGGTTTTCCAGCTGGAGAAAGTCCTGGGGCATGACCGATATGCAATGGTGCCAATCTAGGCAATGATCCTATGGCAAGGTAAATTTTCTTCTATATACAATTTGTGGGATTTGCTAATTAATACAATTCTAGATACTATGGCAAGGTAAATTTTCTTCTACACTATCATTTGGAAGTTCTTTTATTGATGCTTGGGACCAGCAATAACTATAAAACTGAGGCTTTTTCAATTCACAATCCACTATTTCTTCCAACTTTTGAAGATAATGAGATGAGCGTGGTAATTACATGGAGCAGAAATGAACTGGAAAGATAAGGAGAAATCTCCAAAAACAAACCTCTGTTACAAGATGAGGTAGTTTTTGTTGCAAAAGGTTACCAAACAGAAACATTAAGGCTCTCGATCTCTCCATACTTGCTCAGCTCCTCAAATAGATCCTCATAGAAATCCTGCAGTTTCAAAGTCATTCAAACCAAAAAAAAAAAAAAACTTAGAAGGATTAATCCAATCCTTTTTGTATATGAATTAGTATCCTTATCAACAGTGAAAATCACAAAGAAAAAAAGAAAGAGGGAACAGAAAAATGAGAAATCTTGATATGGAAGATCATTTTTTAGCACTAAAAATTAAATCAAGAAAAAAAAAACAGCAAGACAGTGAAGAAACCAGCTAAAATCACATCCAAGCATCAAATCAACCAAAAAAAAAAAAAACTAATGAAACAAAGCAGAAATGCAGAACGATCTGAAGGAAAGATGAGAAAGAAAAGCTAATCTGTTACCGTAAAAACAGATCAGAGGCAATCAGAGAGATAAGTCTCAAGAAAATCCAATGCACTAGGGCTTTATTTGAGGATATTTGACGTGGATAAAAAGGGATGGGTGATAGGGACTTGAAAGCTACTGTTGAAATTTGAAAGCTTTCTAGGGCCAAGTGATTGTTTGACTGTGCATATGCATGCTAGTGAATATCACCCAGAAGACTGACTGTGGAACAGATGAATATAAATAGAAATTATGTTAGAGAGACTCACTTGAGGGAGACAAGATGCAAGCTCTCCAAGTACCCAGTTTGTAGTTGCAACCAAGTAAGGTAGATAGGGAGATGACAAACATAATGGTAGCAATCGAGTCCAAAGGTACCATTTCTACTCTCCAAACGAGACGATCCTGTTTGGGTGCCCAATTAAAAAATGAGTACTCATTTGAGTGTGCATTTGAAAATTCCTAATATTTGGTGCAACCAAACACACCCTCAATCATAATTATGCATTAGAAATCATGATTGTTTGTTATCAAAATTACTTTTAATCTGTACATATAAGATTAACTCTAATGAGGTTGGCTCATTTTTAAGTGGCATCCAAACAGGCACTATGTTTTCTATTTTGTGTTTTTATATTTTGGTAATAGTGTAGTGGATCATACTCATGCAAAATCCAACATGGATCATGCATGCATGCTTGTTAATGCAGATTGTCTAAATCATGGGTCCCACCAGGTGAGGTTAGCACAAAAAAGTATGATTAAGTTAGATTCATCCAATTTGTATGATTTCTAGAACATGCCCCCATCTAGAGTCGGCCTGATTTTGAATGGTCTGGATATACATATTCCAACAATTTTATGATTTTAACTTCAAATTTCTTTTTGTGCATGGTATAATAATTGCAAAAGAAGCCCTGTAAATACATCTTATTTGTTTGAAAAAAAAAAAGACTTGGCATATTTTGAGCTTTCCGGACATGTGACAAATGGCCATCCATCACTTATGTAGAGGCGGAAGCTACAAGGGGCCCACCAAGATGTCCGTAAGGAATCTACCTCTCCCATCACTTTTGCCAGCCAACTCATGCTCTAGTACATGATTTGAAAAATGAGGTAGATCCAAAACTCAAGTGGGACACACTACATGAAACATTGAGAATGAATGGAAACACCCACCATTGAAAACTTCCTAGGTGCTTACCATGATGTTTGTATGCCATCCAAACAGGGGCTGTTTCGCTACCCATCCCCTTCCTATTTCTTCTCCCTAACAACTCTTTGATATTCACCAGTTTGATTGGTCGCACCAAAATTTCATGGTATTTCTTGCAACCAAAAACAACCTAAAACAAATATGAAATTATGAGAAGAGAAATATCTCTATGGTAAAGAGAGCTGAATCAGAAACCAGTAAGATTAGAGCTGAATCAGGCTTAAGCACTTCTGCTCAGTCCTTTTGTGCACACCAGTACATCAAAACTCAAACCAGCAATTGACTGACAGAAAGAAAGGCCAGGATTGACTAAACTGTCGTTTAGATTCAAATTTCCGGTACTATGATTGAGCATAAGAAAGTGCATTGGGCACAGCTGGCACTCAACTTACCAAAATCCCAATTTTTCAAGATCCCTTTTACCCAAACAGATACTTGTATGTATCTGCTCACAGCATTTGTCAGATTGAAATAGATAGTCTATTCCTCACATTTAAAATGAATATGCATTACAATTACTACGGCGTTACTATCCTTTCATAATCATATACATGAAATCCTTCTTATATACTACAAAAAAGATTTGAAGTACTGCATCAGACAGGCCTAAAACACAAAGAGGACGAACAACATTGATAGATTTCAAGAAATTGGCACAAATCCCAAAATACACCACTTGCAGAGCTAAACTCAGATAATGTAAATCCCCAACTTAGGATTTGACAATACACATCCCTAATTAGGGATTTGTTATACAAATCTCTAACAAATCCCTAATTAGGGATTCAACAATGAGTATCCCTAATCAGATATTCTAAATTGCAGAAAGCAACAGTGAGAAGGGGAAAACCTTACCTCAAACCTGAGAATCCGACATTTACGAGCAGCAGAGGGCCGATGAGATGGGGAGATAGAGGACTAGGGTTTTGAGAGAGAGAGAGAGAGAGAGAGAGTGAGAGGGGAAGCGAGTGAAAGCGCGCTATAGAGGGCCAGGGCTTTGAGAGAGAGAGAGAGAGAGAGAGAGAGTGCGCGGAGAAGGAGAGGGATAGGTAGAGAGAGAGAGAGTACGGAGAGAGAGAGAGAGAGAGAGAGTGCGGAGAGAGAGAGAGAGAGAGTGCGGAGAGAGAGAGATCGGCAGAGAGAGAGAGAGTGCGAAGAGGGAGAGGGAATGAGGGATGTGGGCACTGGATGTGGGCGAGAGAATGAAATTTGGTGGGGTTTTTTTGCGGGCGCGGACGACCACTTGAGACGTTGATGTGTTAGGGGCTACGTGTGGCCCACCATAACGTATGTCATTTATCTGTGCCATCCAATAAATTCAAATAATTTTTTAGAGCTTTATTCCAAAAAAAATTTGGAAATAGAAGGCTTACATGGACCACACCATAAATCAACAATAGGCACTTAATCTCCATTGTTTCCAATGGTGTGGTCCATTTGAGATTTAAATTTATCTAATTTTTAGGTGTAATCCATTAAAATTAATTTAAAAAAGGATGGACGGCTTAGATTAAATAAAAAAATTATGGTGGGCCCCATAGAAGTTCTAACAGATGTGCCTTTGTCGTAGTGGGTATGCCTATTTAGTTACGGATTAAATCCGTAGTAATATAGCTACGGTTTATATCCGTAGCTAAAACATCCCATAGTCCGCACCCTTTGCTCGTTTTTTTGGTAGTGTATGCTCGATATCACTACAAAGGGCTCGTCACCAATCAGCCAATCAGTGTAGGTTGACAGCTCGAATACAGTGTCCCATACCACCATATTCGGCTTACGAGTCTGGTTGCTCACTAGTCACTACGGGGAGGCTCGTGGCCCCAGCGTAAGCCGACAACTCGACAACGGTGTCCCATACCACCATGCCCGGCTCATGAGTCTTAGCGGATCGAGGTACCAAGGTTAACGGGATTACACTTGTAAGTTTGATACCTTAGGTTCAAGCAGTGGCGTCCAAACATGGTGAACATACATTAGACAGATCGGGTTACTTGACGAGCCCGACTAGCACGAGCGCACAACCAGCTGAATGATATGAAGAGCATAAACACTTCGCGTGGCCTAACCACTGTCGCCAACCGAAGTATCAATCGGGTTCGTCAAACACATCCTATGTGGTGAATAAATCTCAACCACGAACTCAAGTCTGTTACCGATTGTCTGAACTATAATCATAGCTCCAATCACAATCAATCCTTAACCAGAAGCATGTAGAGTAAAGCAGAATAAACAAAGTAATTCAAGCATGTTAACAAGCATGTCATAAATCACAAAATAAACAAGAAATACAAACACATATATTTTATAAGTAAGCGGTTAAATTAAACAACCAACATGGAGGAAATCATATACATCTCTAAGTTAGTTGAGAATCCTATCTCAACACCTACCTAAAGCACAACCATCTAAGCACTTACTCTTACAAGCATTTTCACAAACACTTAAAATACACTTATTAACATACATAATGTATATTAGCAAAAACATGTATTAGGGTGAATTCTTTCGCCGAGTAAGTATTACACTTATATATAACATGTACATACAGTAATTTATCATGGCAACCATACTTTCACAATTTATACATATACGGTATTTTCTACAAATATACAGAATACACTATACGCCATAATTCGCATACGTATCTGAAACGCAAAACGAACATCGCGTTGTACATGTGAATTCGCATCCAAATCATGAATATATCATTATCTGACATTGAAAGCATTGAAAACCATAACCTATACGTCTAAAGTCCGCACCTTACGCCGTATAAACGTAACGAACTTAACAGAAACTCTACACCTTCGTCAACGTCGATACAATGACCTATAACACAAGGTAAGTCAGCTACTTCGCTACTTGTACCAATAAAAACCCTAAAACAGGTTAGGGTTAGGGTTTTGTTACCTAGAAATGAAGTCGGAATCGCCGGAAAAGCGATTAGATCGTGACGTTTAAGCACGTATAGCACCAGGGTAGAATAGCAGGAAGGTTCTCCCACTTCTCTCACTCTTTCTCTCTCTTTTCTCTCTTCTCTCTCCTAGGTTTTCTCAAATTCGTATGGGATGAGCGAGTAAGGGTTTAAGGTCCTTATATAGGCCTAAAACTCTCCAAAATAGACTCAGGGTCAAGGTATACTTAGGTTATGTCCAAAGCGGGTCTGTTCCATCTCAACGGAGTACTTCTGGAACCCCCCCTTGAGCCAAAGGTTGGACTTAAGCTCACTGACCTTGGATCTAAGTCGAGTTAAGTTTTCATTCCAATCGGGTTTCCAGATCACACGTGGCAAACCAGTTTCAGTTCAACGGTCACTGAAACTCGATCAGGGTTACAAATACACTGACATGTATGGGAAATGTTTCCTGATCCGAGGGTGTATTTGGGTCAGATTCCGACGGTCTGATTGCTTATATTTGCCCCGCAAACATCAAGTCTTAGATTACTTAAATTGAATTTAATTTCTAAAAAAATCAGGTTTTCTCACACTCCTCGCTCCGGGCTCAAGCGAATAGCCGTGGGCCACAATCTGGATTTGATTTCTGAGATGGTTATCAAGCCCAGCAAGGCAGTCCTAATTCTATAACCTCGTATCATTCGAACTTTCGATGTGCGGTCTAGATCTGATACAGAGATTCAATGTGCTCCCGAGAGCAGTCGGGTAATGAGTTTGATCCTAGATTTTAGGGTAACCTAGCGTCAATGATTCTACAAGTTTTGGGTCTTGCAGATCGTATTTAACATGATTCAAGTAGATTTCATGGCTAATCTAGTTTTGCACCTAGTTAACTTTGTCTCATTTCTAAAGGATTTGATCCTAAGTGATTTCTGCCTGAGGGGATACTCGGGCCATTGTACGGAATTTTTTTGAGTTGTTACAATCTACTCCCCTTAATGAAAATTTTCGTCCTCGAAATTAGTACCTTGCCGTACTCCTCGAGAAGCTGAGGGTAGTTCTTTCGAATCTCGGCTTCAGTCTCACAGGTAGCTTCCTCCTCTGTATGATGCGTCCACAGTACCTTTACGAGTGGAATCACCTTGCTACGCAATACCTGCTCCTTCCTGTCTAGGATACGTGTCGGACGCAGTACATATGTAGCATCCTCGCTCAACTGTACCTGCTCCCAGCTAATGATATGTGAAGGATCAGGGACGTACTTCTTTAGCATGGATACATGAAATACGTTATGCACACCCGCAAGTGGAGTGGGCAAAGCAAGACGGTATGCTACAGCTCCCACTCGATCTAGTATCTAAAATAGGCTAATGAATCGCGGCGTAAGCTTCCCCTTCTTCCCAAACCGAAGGACTCCCTTCATAAGGGAAACTCTGAGGAATACATGATCCCCAACCTCGAACTCAAGTGGTCGCTGCCTCATATCGGCATAACTCTTCTGTCTGCTCTGGGCCGTCAGAAGTCGACGCCTGATAATGTCGATCTTCTCAGAAGTCGTCTGTACTAAATCTAGGCCAATCAAACTGCGCTCGCCGACCTCTGCCCAGCAATGCGGTGCTCTGCAAGGGCGCCCATACAAGGCCTCATAAGGAACCATGCCAATACTCGCCTGAAAACTGTTCTTGTAGGTGAACTCTACGTACGGGAGGCAGTCATCTCAAATGTCCTTGAAATCCAAAACACACGCTCGCAGCATATCTTCTAAAATCTGATTCACCCGCTCTGTTTACCCGTCGATCTAAGGATGAAACGCGGTACTGAACTTCAACTTCACACCCATCGATTCCTGGATACGAGTCCAGAAGATAGATGTGAATCGCGTGTCTCTGTCTGACACAATCTCCAAGGGAACTCCATGTAGACGCACTATTTCTTTGATATACAACCTAGCCAAGTCGTCTAGAGAGTTTGTCACTCTTGATAGGGAGAAAATGAGCCGATTTAGTTAATCGATCCACGATCACCCAAATAGAATCATAACCCTTTCTCGTCTTCGGCAGCCCCGAGATGAAGTCCATAGAGATGAAGTCCCACTTCCATTCAGCTATGGGCATGGGCTGAAGGAGTCCAGGAGGTCGGCAATGCTTGGCCTTGACCTGCTGACACGTAAGACAACGTGAAACATACTCTGCGATGTGAACCTTCATATTGTCCCACCAATACGACCTCTTCATATCCTGATACATCTTCGTACTACCAGGATGCATCGCAAGCTTCGAATTGCGAGCTGTCTCGAGAAGCTCCTGTCTCAAGTCCGTAGGCCCCCATTTGTTCCAACTCTCCACTCGGAGTCCACATCATCACTAGCTTGCCCACGAAGCTCAGATAACCGCTCGTCGCCCTTCTGGGCCTCAATAATCTGGTCATCAATAAGCGGCCGCACCCGAACGTGTGTGACATACTCGAATGGCTCCTCCACTGTGAGTTTCTGCTCGAAGTCCCGCATGAACTCCAACATGTCCCACTCCTCAATCATTAACGGAACTGCAAATATGATCACTTTCTTGCGGCTCAACGCGTCTGCTACAAGGTTGGCCTTGCCAGGATGGTAGGAAACCTCGAACTTGAAGTCCTTCAAGGTCTCCATCCATCAACGCTGCCTCATATTCAAGTCTCGTTGAGTAAATATGTATTAAAGGCTCTTGTGGCCGCAGAAAAGCTCGAACTCCTCTCCGTAGAGGTAATGTCTCCAGAGCTTCAATGCGAATATGACCGCTGCTAACTCAAGGTCGTGCATAGGGTAATTCTCCTCATGCTTCCTTAATTGTCTCGAGGCATACGTAATCACCCTTTCCTTCTGCATAAGGACACAACCCAGACCAACACGAGACGCGTCAGTGTATATAGTATACTTAACCCCTTGCTCTGGCAATACTAGCACAGGGGCGAACGTCAGTCTGTCCTTCAGCTCCTGAAAAGCTGCTTTCGCCCTTTCATTCCAGGCAAACTTCAGATCCTTCCGTGTCAACTGAGACAATGGTCTGGCTATCTTCGAGAAGTCCCAGATGAATCGTCGGTAATAACCTGCCAGGCCCAGAAAACTCTTCACCTCAGTGACTGAAGCAGGCTGCTTCCAGTCCTGAACGGCGGCTACCTTAGCCAGATCTACTGTTATCCCTTCCTTGGACACTACATGTCCCAGGAACTTGACTTCCTCCTGCCAGAAGTTGCACTTTTTATACTACGCGAACAACTGGTTCTTTCTTAGAGTATCTAGGACTTCCTGTAAGTGTTCCTCATGCTCTTCCCGACTCGTGGAGTATATCAGGATGTCATCGATAAACACGATGACGAATCGGTATAGGAATGGCCGAAATACCCAGTTCATCAAGTCTATGAACATGGCCGGTGTGTTCGTAAGACCGAACGACATCACAAGGAACTCGTAATGCCCAAAATTGTCCTGAAAGCCATCTTTTGCACGTCTTCATCCCTGACACCCAACTGATGATACCCTGACTGTAAATCGATCTTCGAAAAATACTTTGCCCCCCTCAACTGATCAAACAGGTCGTCTATCCTAGGCAAAGGATATTTGTTCTTCACGGTCAACTGGTTCAACCTAGGATAATCAATACATAACCGTAGCGACCTGTCCTTCTTCTTGACAAACAACACAGGTGCTCCCCAAGGAGACACACTGGGTCGTATAAAGCCCTTCTCTACCAGCTCGCTAATCTGTTTCCGCAGTTCTTCCATCTCACATGGAGGCATCCAGTACATAGGTAATGAAATGGGGGTCGCACCGGGCACAAGATTAATAGTAAAATCGATCTCACACGGAGGAGGTAATCCAGGGATCATCCGGAACACATCCGAAAAGTCCCGAACTACTGGCATGTTTCCTAATGTCGGCCCATCAACAAGTTTAAGTAAACTGGCATAACATCCAACGTGACATGTCTATCTAACCAGTACTGAAAAAGTAAAGACCGTGCCGTCAGGTCCGCTGGCTGTCACAACCTGAGTATCGCAATCAATCTTTGCCTTCATCTCGGTGAGCCAGTCCATACCGAGGATAATGTCGTAGTGTCATAGTGGAGCAACAATGAGGTCAACGAATACTGTCCTGCCACCCAAATTGACGGAGCAACCCTCATACACCCATGTGGCATCCGAAAATGTCCCCGTAGCAGTAGTGAGTCTCACTCCCCTCGTGGGAGTAGTGTGTAAAGCTAGACGCTTAACTGCCGCACATGATATGATGGAAGTAGTGGATCCAGTGTCCACCAATAAAAAGACAGGAGTACCTTGAACATGTGCAGTGACCTCGAAGGCCATAGGTGCTGTCTCCGGCTCTTCTGCTGTGAGCGCATGAACACGTGTCTGGTGTGGTCGGTTGGGCTGAGGCATCATAGGTCGCTATGACAGCCTAAAGCGAGGTGCAGGTGGTCTGAAGGATGGATGTGCAGGTGCAGTCCATAGTGGTGGAGCCAATAAGGCCTGAGGGCAAGGATGATCAATCTTCTGCGGTGGTGCAAACCCGCTGTCTCTCCTCCAGGCAAAACAACTCTCTGCAGGGTGACCTGATTTCCTGCATTAAGTACAGGTCACACCTGGACGCCGCATCGAAATACAGGCACATCAATCCTAAGAGGAGAGTCAACACGAGGCCTCTTGCCAAGGAATGGCCTGCTTTGGATATCTGGTCGTGGCCTAGAAATCATAGGACCACGAGAGCGTGTCAGTCGCTCGACATCCTGCTCTACCTGCATAGACATATGAACCAACTCGGCCTAAGATGGTATACTGATACAGCACATCTTCGATCGAATGTCAGGTCGCAGGCCCTCAGAAAAATGTCGTATCCGCATCGGCTCGTCAGCGAGTATCGTAGGGACGTATCTGCCCAGCTCAGTGAATCGATGCTCGTACTCAGAACTGTCATGCCTCCCTGCCTGAGGCGCAAGAACTCATTCTCCCTCTCATGTCGGTAGGTCAGAGGGTAGTATTTTTCGTGGAAACGAAACTCGAAAGCTGCCCGGTCCATACGTAGCCAACCACGACTGTCCGTAGCCATCCCACCACATACTGGCCTCCTCAAACATAAATGTGGCCAACTCAACCTGCTCTGACTCGGTGCAATGCAGCATCTGTAGCATCTTGGAGTTGCGGTCTAGCCAATACTCAGCCTCCTCGGGTCTGTGAGAACCCGTAAAAGTAGGAGGCCTCAAGCGCTGGAATCGCTCGAGAAGGCCATTAGTACCCAAATGCCTCGTAGGATATGCAGCAGGTACAAGCGGAGGCACATCCTCAGCCAGAGCAGAAGGCTCTGCAGTCTCAGTAGGACGTCCAGATGGCGAAGGTGGAGTCGCATTCCCACCCTGAGATAAGGCCCCTACAATAGTGGCCAAGAGCTACTGGTGCTGCTGCTGCATCAACATCATCATCTGCTCAAACCTATCAGTAGGTGGAGCAGGCTGAGGTGTGAACTGCGTCAAGGAAGACGCAATAATTTATCATGGCAACCATACTTTCACAATTTATACGTATACGGTATTTTCTACAAATATACAGAATACACTATATGCCATAATTCGCATACGTATCTGAAACACAAAATGAACATCGCGTTGTATATGTGAAATCGCATCCAGATCATGAATCTATCATTATCTGACATTGAAAGCATTGAAAACCATAACCTATACGTCTAAAGTCCGTACCTTACACCGTAGAAACGTAACGAACTTAACAGAAACTCTACGCCTTCGTCAACTTCGATACGATGACCTATAACACAAGGTAAGTCAGCTACTTCGCTACTTATACTAATAGAAACCCTAAAACAGATTAGGGTTTTCTTACCTAGAATGAAGTCAGAATAGCCGGAAAAATGATTAGATTGTGATGTTTAAGCACGTATAGCACCAGGGCAGAATAGCAGGAAGGTTCTCCCACGTCTCTCACTCTTTCTCTCTCTTTTCTCTCTTCTCTCTCCTAGGTTTTCTCAAATTCGTATGGGATGAGAGAGTGAGGGTTTAAGGTCCTTATATAGGCCTAAAACTCTCCAAAATAGACTCAGGGTCAAGGTATACTTAGGTTATGTCCAAAGCGGGTCTATTCCGTCTCAACAGAGTACTTCTGGAGCCCCCCCCCTTGAGCCAAAGGTCGGACTTAAGCTCATTGAGCTTGGATCTAGGTCTATTTAAGTTTTCATTCCAATCGGGTTTCCAGATCACACGTGGCAGACCAGTTTCAGTTCAATGGTTACTGAAACTCGATCAGGGTTACAAATACAGTGACATGTGTGGGAAATGTTTCCTGATCCGAGGGTGTATTTGGGTCAGATTCCGACGGTCTGATTGCTTATATTTGGCCCACAAACATCAAGTCTCAAATTACTTAAATTGAATTTAATTTCTAAAGAAAATTAGGTTTTCTCACACTCCTCGCTCCGGGCTCAAGCGAATAGCCGTGGGCCATAATCTGGATTTGATTTCCGAGATGGTTATCAAGTCCAGCAAGGTGGTCCTAATTTTATAACCTTGTATCATTTAAACTTTTGATGTGCGGTCCAGATCTGATACAGAGATTCAATGTGCTCCCGAGAGGAGTCGGGTAATGAGTTTGATCCTAGATTTTAGGGTAACCTAGCGTCAATGATTCTACAAGTTTTCGGTCTTGCAGATCGTATTTAACATGATTCAAGCAGATTTCATGGCCAATCTAGTTTAGCACCTAGTTAACTTTGTCTCATTTCTAAAGGATTTGATCCTAAGTGATTTCTGCCTGAGGGGATACTCGGGCCATTTTACGGAATTTTTCCGAGTCGTTACACCTCGTTTGTGGAAGCCCAAAGCAGTGATGAAATCGGTTTTCATTCCTCAGAGAAGGGACATTTCCTTTTCCTCCCAAAAACCTAAGAAATATAATCAAATCAACGGATGAGAGTCAAATCTCCATGTCCCTAAACCCCTCTTCATACCATTTGGGCACCAAAACCCCTAAATCCAGTTCCGAAAACAACTTTCAATCCTAAAAAATACCGTAAAAATTGGAAAATCCCTAAAAATATGAACAATTTTGCCCTGCATGGCTTTAAGGGTTTACTCATGGAGTTAGATAAAGTCTAGATCTATCAACGCACCTGATCAAAGAAGAAATTGCAATCGGACGAAGGCTGCGGCTGGTGGATGAGCTGAGACGGTGACGAGGGTTGGAGAAAGGGGTTTCGAAAACCCTGACATAGGGTCTGCTCACAAATCAATGGGGGGTTTGCGGCAAATGGGGGTTTTGAAAACCCTAGAGAGAGAGGGAGAGGTTGGGAAACAAAGAGAGGGGAATGGGGCCAAGAGACAGAGAGATCGAGAGAGGGCGAGGGAAAGGGAGAGGCTAAGTGCGTGAGAGAGAGAGGGTGAGGGAGCGTGAGAGATGGAGAGATGGCGAGGGAAAGGGAGAGGCTGAGTGTGTGAGAGAGATAGAGAGAGGGTTTCATTTTTGGGAGATGGGCGTGCGCGAGAGGATTAGCGTGGACATTTGGGTTTTGGGGGTGACGGACGGCACCTCCAGTGCTTGCTTTTAGCACTCGTGGGGCCCACCGTGATATATGTTATTTATCCACTCTGTCCATTCATTTTAACAGATCATTTTAACAATTGATTCAAAAAAGGATTCAGATCGAAGTTGTAAGCAGATCACATAACATATTAATAATAGAAAATTATTTTTAATTATTTCTTATGGTGTGGTCCACTTAGACCTTCAATCTTCCTACTTTTTGGGCTCATCCACTGAAATTATATATCAAAATTGATAGGTGGCTTAGATAAAACACATATATTCCAGCGGGCCCCACAGAGGCCCTTAAGCACCATCAATCTCTAATAAGATCATGGTGGGGACGTAGGTTTTAGCTACACATTAAGTAGGTTTTAGCTACGGATTAAATCTATAGCATTTTATCTACGGTTTATATCCATAGCCGAAAACTTTCAGAGTCCGTAGCCTTTACTCGATTTTTTGGTAGTGTTCCTTCTCTTATCTGTCATCATATTATTCAGTTTTGACTCCATCCTGGTCATAGCGATATTCCTTTCACTTATCTTATGACTGCCTTAGCTAATCTTGTTTTGATAGCTATGCATGTTGGAGAAGGTTCTATTATTCTCTGTCCATTTAACAACTCTAATATCAACAAGATAAACTTAGATTTGGCACCTGGTCAAGTTGATGGGAATGCTGGAGGAGATGAAGAAGCTGGAGAAGCTGATGCTTTACCTCAAGAAGACATTAATATGGATGATTTATTTGATGAATATGAATCAGATTCTGAGGCTAACCCTGATTATCAACCTTTTGGTTTTGATCAGAGGTTACATTTTCTTGAGGAACAGGTGGCTCAGATTCGTGTAACCCAAGATTCTCAATTTGCTTATATGCGCAAATATATGAGGCGCATTAATAAGGGTTTACATAAAATTGATCCATCTATTCCTGCTCCCTCTTTAGGATCTGACTTGTTTTGTTTTGTTTTAATGATATCTGTAATAACTTTATTCTCACTCTTTTCCCTATGACTACTTGGATAATGTTGTTTTATCTCTTATCTATTCAGTTCAGATACTTTGTTTTATTTGATTTGGATGAGTAGTTATTAAGTCTACTTTGTCTCTTATTATCTTCCTTTATGATTATTCACTTCCTTTGTCATGTTGTGACAAAAAGGGGGAGAACATTATTGAATGATATAAGGATCATGATATGAAATGTGGCTAATATTTTTTTTTTTGCAAAGAGTAGTGGATTAAGGGGGAGAGTTGATTATTGTGCATGATATCATAATATGTTTGTGCAATGTGTTGATTGAATATCTATTGCATATTGTAATTTTGGTTTTGTCACAAATTTGACAAAGGGGGAGATTGTAAGTGCCATGTTGATAAACCCTAAGTATTGTAAACTTTTGGTGTGTCAAACCAATTCAAGTTTATATCTTGATTTGTATCAAGCTTGTGCATCTGTTCACATTGAATCTTCGACGTTCATTCTGTTCGTGTTGAATCTATCTTGCCGATATCTACGATGAACTTACCGAGATCTTCAAACTGGAAGAAAGTGAAGACTTTCATATATTGAGTGAAGGTAGACATTTCAAGAACATCGCAATTCAAGATCTAGAACCAGAAAAGTCTAAGAACTCAAAACCTAGTTGAAGATCATGTTTGGTATGTCGAGTTCAAACTTTGAAGATCGCAAGAATTAAAGTTACTGAAGTGATCGATAGATTAAGTGTTCATATGTTCTATCTCACAAGTAAGGTATGATTGACCTAGATTGACCTTAGATCATGATTAGATCATTTCATACTTTCGGTCAGTCATTTTGGCCATTTTATAAGTGTAAAATTTTGTTCTTCGACTAGCCCTAGCACTGGCTCGACTAGTCCTAGTATTTCCTCGACCAGTCCAGGATTTGTTATGAATTTTTAGAATTTTTTTGTTGGTCTACCACTAGTCCTGAAAACTGCTCGACCAGTCGTGTGAATAGTGTTCGACCAGTCGTGCAGTGCTCGACTCATTTTCCAGCATGTAATCTGGACTCACACGACCAATCGTGTGGTGTCCACGACCAGTCGAGCAAGCCACACGACCAGTCGTGGGACCCACAAGGCGTGCAACTGAAAAATCTTATCGCGCCAGAATTTTTGAAAATCTATTTGGATAAGGCTAGTCGTAGCTATCCAAAGGCCAGTCGTGCGAACCAATTTTTCACCTATAAATAGTGCTCGAATTTCAGAGTTTTCTATTCAATTCTTATCATTCTTAAGCAATCACTCTGAGTTTATTTTGAGTATATTCTAGGCTATTTTGTGCATATTTAAGATTCTTTAAAGTAGCTCTTGTAATTTGATTTTGATTCTCTATTCCATTCTTATATTGAAAAAGGGATATCCGATTTACCCTTTCTTGAGATCAAAATCAATACAAAGCCCTTACTGATTTAATTAAAAATCATCTAGACTTAGAAACTTATACACTCGTGAGACTGAACGTTAAACATCTACGTCATCATCAAGTTGGTTCTACCGGGCTGCTTCAGAATCGTCATATAGATAAGTTTTTACTTTTTCTGTAATTCAATTCTTTTTGTTTGGTTTATGAGATTGTTCCAGAAAATCTCCATTTGTGGTTTAGCTAAGGTGATCAAGAAAACTCAGAGCGTGGGGTTTTTGAATTTTGTAAGCCCACTTGAAAGACATAATTGTAAAGGTTTTAGGTGAACCTTGAAAAAACCTATTTTGGATTAGTGAACATTAATATCCGACGGAGTGGATATTAGGAGTGGAGTAGTTGTGTGGTTGTTATTTAACAGATGATGTACACACAAGCGAACCACTGTAATTCTTTGTGTTTGGTGGATGTGTGGTTTATTGCTTTATCTTTTATGGTTTAGTATTGTGGGATGTATTTGTGGATGTGAATGTTGTAATCTTTACATTTCAGCATTGTGTGGTAAATGTTGTAATAGATTATATTCTATTTCTTTCATTTCCTCTTCAGTTTGAGTTTTTGATACTCACCCACATTCTAATAAGGTTGTCCTGCCATAAACCATTGGTTTTGGTGTTTGGTTGTCCTTAGAACCAAGTTTGTATCAACCTCTCAATACTTGATTTTTGAGGTTATTATTTCCTTTGGTTATTTGCATTTTATTTGGCTATCTTATTGTTTATATTCTACTTATTAATTTTTTATTTGGCTTATTCAAACCCCCCCCCCCCCTCCAGGACATATAGCTCGGCCTTTTCACATTTAACAAAGGAAATACCAAAATAGACAAGCTAAAAGAGATTGACATGTTAACTAGAGAATGAGAGCAAGAAAAATTGCATCATTATTGAAAAGAAGACTGGAGTGCATTGATGTGAGACATGCAGACCTTTCATCATCCTGCTGCCTTTTTATTCCTTCATTGGTCGATTTAATATTGTTACCATTCAACAATTAAATTAGGTTTCTTTTGCCATAGGAGAAGTATGTATCATGTAAAAGACTCTTTTCAGTAACAGTAACGGTGGCAGTAATTGCCACCGCCATTACCATTACGATATAGGACGTAATAGACTTATGGCCCTTTTTCTTGGGAAAAACAAAAAACAAAATTGGCCCATAGTGGGCCATAAACAGCCCTGTCATGCGTAAAGGTGTCCACTGTTACTGTTACAGGCCGCTACAGCTGTTACACAACCATTTTTGCACAATATGGTTCCATCACTAGAAAATTAGGTGGACTTGTAACGCCCTGAAAATCGGGGGTCGAGCATAAACTCAACTCCCGAGTTCCAGAACATCACTTATGCAACAAAATGAATGATGATTGAATGTTGACTGTATTCGTGCATTGAACATGAGTGAGATTAAGCCAAAACAACATATCATACTCCAGAGACAGTTAAATTTGAAAACGGAAGACTGTGATAGATAGATAAAATATATAAACTATGATGAGTCTCCAGAGTGTGATAACATTACCAGGTTAAATAATTACAAGTACAGTTCTAAAATATACCAAATGTGAGGAAGTGTAATGTCTCCTGTCCCAAGTACCATAGCCCCGTCAATACAATATCAGGTCTTCATTGACCTGCTAGAGAGATACAGATAGGAGAACTCCTCCTATCATCATAGAAGTAGTCCGGCTCTGCTTCACAAGCATCGCCATCACCTGAAACTCAACAAATCTGGTTGGTGTGTACAACACCGTCCCGTAACGTGGGAGTGAGTGATCAACTCAGTGGAACAGTAAAGCATAGGTTAACATGTTATCAACTCAGTCAAGCAATAATGATAAAGTAGTATAATCAAACAATTCTAACTACTCTTATTTAATGCAAGTATGAAATGACATGATGTATGCCCTTACCAAACCACCCTCATGCGACATCATCTTACATTCGTGGATGCATACCTCCCTCAGTGCTCCACATCTACTAGGCACATGCGGTGCGATGATGAGCATGATTACCGAGTTGTTATTAGTCCATTTCAAACAGCAGTATTGGGAAACTAAGGTACCTCCCTTGTATCATTCCCAAACATGATCCATTCTAGGGTCGTCAGTCCTAGTTTATCTCATACGATATTATGGTTTGAGAGGCATAGCGAAGGCATCACAAAGGGCTCGTCACCCGTCAGCACGGATACAGATCTCACCGTATGCGGCTCAATTGCTAGCCGTCAGATCGAATACAGGTCTCACCGTACTCGGCTCAATCGCTGGCCGTCAGCTCGAATACAGATCTCACCGTACTCGGCTCAACTCATGCTCTAGTTGCTGTGAAGGGCTTGTCGCCAATCACAGACCTTAGAGTATACTCGAAGACACTACGGAGGACTCGTCGCCCGTCAGCACGAGTACAGGTCTCACCGTACTTGGCTCTTGCCGTAAGTATCGACAGCTCGAATATAGTGTCCCATACCACCATAATCGGCTCACGAGTCTGGTTGCTCACTGGTCACCGCAGGGAGGCACGTGGCCCCAGCGTAGGCCGACAGCTCGACCACGGTGTCCCATACCACCATGCCCGGCTCATGAGTCTTAGCGGATCGAGGTACCATGGTTAAAAGGAATTTCACTGGTAAGTTTGGTACCCTAGGTTCAAGCAGTAGCGTCCAAATATAGTGAACATACATAAGACAGATCGGGTTACTTGACAAGCTCGGCTAGCTCGAGCGCACAACGAGTTGAACGATATGAAGCGCATAAGCACCTCGCGTGGCCGACCACTATCGTCAACCGAAGTACGACTCGGGTTCGTCGAACACATCTCACGTGGCAAATGAATCACAGCCACGAATTCAATTCTGGTACCGATTGTCTGGACTATAATCATAGCCCCAAACATAATCAATTGCAGATAGATAAAGCAGTAGTGGATCAAGATTCAACTCATACAATCAAGGTCTGGTATTATCCGTTTAGGGCTGTCAAAGCTGTTGCACGCACTCGTTGCTCCACTCCCCCATCACCCATGATGGATCATACAACGTAAATATAAATTTAAACATATGTATTACATAGTTAAAATCATAAAGCAGTTGAGCATGTTATGAATCACAACACAAGCATGAGTTTGTACATGTTCAATTCCTAATAACACAACTATCCAAGGAGATCATACAAATAGTTAAAAGAGGTTGAGAATCATATCTCAACACCCTTATACATTACAATTTGCTAACTACTACTCGAGACATTTCAAGAAACACTTAAACAAACATACATCAACATACATGACATATGTCGATCACATAGGCATTAGGCCAAATCCTTTCACTAGGGAGTTGCCCCAATCATAACACGCATACACCCATGACGGATAGTCATGGCAAGCAGGAATCCAAGTTCCATATTCATTCAGTCATTTCCATAAACACTTGGGCCACACATTTTAGCATATATAGTGTATATTGGTCGTGGCGTGATTTAGGGCAAATCCTTTCATCAAAGGGGTATCGCCAATACAACAATCATGAATCCATGACAATTAGTCATGGCGAGCATGAATGAGAATTCTATACTCATTTAGTCATTTTCACAAACACTTAGAGTACACTATTACAACATACATGGTGTATGTTAGCAAAACATGTATTAGGGCTATCCTTTAGCCAAGCGAGTATTTTATCCATGTATAATATATTACTACAATAAATAATCATGATAAATACATCTCCAAAATTTATACGTTTACAGTATTTTCTAGAATACGCAATTTCAACATACATAGTGTATATAAGTAAAACATGTATTTAGGCGAATCCTTTTGCCCCATAAGTATTTTATCCATATATCGTATATCTATATAACAAATAAACATGTCAAACACATTTTCAAAAAATAAACGAATACCGTACTTTCTACAAATACCTAGAGTATGTAGAATTCCATATTTTTCATCTTTAATCGAAACGGAAAACAGACAGCACTTTGTACATGTGTAATTGCATGCAGATCATGAATCTATCATTATCTGACATTGAAAGCGTTGAAAACCATAACCTATACACCTAAAGTCCGCACCTTTTGTCGTAGAATCGTAACGGAGTCGATAGGTTTGCTAAGCTTCCATATTCGGCAGTTTGGCAACCTATAGAACAAATAGGTTAGCTATTTCATAACCTACAACTGTCTAAACCCCAAAACAGATTAGGGTTAGGGTTTCTTACCTAGAAATGACACCGGAAATGCCGGGAAAGCGATGAGAATCAGGTAGTGGAGCCCGAATAGCTGCTGGGAAGAGTGGCAGGGAGATTCTCCCACTGCTCCCACACTTTCTCTCTCTTTTCTCTCTCTTTTCTCTCTCTCAATCTCAAATTCGTATGGCTACCATGAGAGAGGGTTTAAGGTCCTTATATAGTCTAAAAATTCACCGAAATAGACTTATGTTCAAGGTATACTTACATTATAACCAAATCGGCATTGTTTCAGCTCAAAAGAGGGTTTCTGGCGGGCCTCCTTGAGCCAAAGGTCGGACTTAAGCTCACTAATGCTGGATCTACGTTCTATTAAATTTTCATTTCAGTGGGATTTCCAGATCACGCGTGGCGGACCAGTTTCAGCTCAACGGTCAGCGGATCTCGATCGGAGATTCCAAGTACATGTAAATGTGTATGAAATTTCTCCTGATCCGAGGATGTAATTTGGTCTGATTCTGACGGTCCAGTTGCTTAATACTGATCCGCAAGCGAGTGGTGCCAGATTACTATTCAAGATATTTTATTTTGAATTAATTTCACATTTCTCACACTCTTCACTCCGAGCTCAAGCGAATAACGCTGGGACACTATCTGGATTTGATTTCCGAGATGGTTGTCAAGCCCAGCGAGGCGGTCCTAGTTCCTTAACTTCGTGTTAATCGGACCTTCGACGTGCGGTCCAGATCCGATACGGAGTTTCGAGATGCTCCCGAGACCAACCGGGTAATGAGATTGATCCTAGCTTTTAGGGTAACCTAGCGTCAATGATTCTACAAGTTTTGGGTCTTACAGATCGTATTTAAAGTGATTGGTGCTAATTTCCCAGGCACTCTAGTTTAACACTAGCTAAATCTCACTTAATTTCTAAAGGGTTTAGTCCTGTAAGATTTCTGTCTGAGGTGGTACCTGGGCCTTTGTAGATTGTATATAAAGTGATCCAAGTTATACTACTTAGCTAGTTTAGGATAGTGTCTAGGATGAAAGTACTTTGAAAATTTTAAAGAAAAAGGTGGTGAAGGGTGGAATTTGTGAAGAAAATGGTTAAGGAGCGATTTTAGACTGTGGGATTTAGTTCTGACAAGTTAATAAGGTGTTAGGATCGACCAATCGGCTAAGGACGTCTAATCCCAGGTTGACAAAAATCTGGGATGTTACAGGCCTGGTCATCATTATGGATACTCCATATTCTACCTAGAATATGTCATCTTCACAATGTAGTTGTCCATCCATTTTATGGGCCCTAGGAAGGTTTCAAGGGTGGACACTAGTCTCCCTACTGCTTCCTGTGGCGTGGTTCATCCCAAAAATAAGTTGGCACGTACTCAATTTGTAATTCAATTCATAAAGACTACCAAACACCAAATTATAATTCAAAACATTGTGGTTTTGTACTATCTTTCCCCCTGGCATGTCACTTCTGTAGGATATTCTAGCTAAGAAAATTGTTAACCAGCTATGGTGAATATACCCAAAAAAAATAAATCAGGTTGATCTACTCACCAGGTGGGCCACACCTGGATGTAGAGTTAGATTGACAGTTGTCCATTGATTCCAACGGTTTAACACATCTGATGAGTGGCCTGGCCTGATTTTGGGGCCAGGTGATCTTCATGGTGAGGCAATTTGGGTGTGTGCCATCGAATCAAATTGCAGCTATTTACATTGAGGGTCTGATTGTCAAATTTTAATTTGTTACCTTAAAGTCAGATTAGAAAGAAACCCAACTATAATTTGAGGGCTATTTCCTCACAATGATAATTTGATTGGCTTATGCATTCGAACGGTGAACTGTTTGACACAAGGACAAAAAAAGAGTAATTAAAGGAAACAGAGATATAAGACTTATGGGCACATGCACAAACTATAGATTCAACATAATCTGACTTTCTCAAAAAAACCTTCCAGGAGTTTCAGCATAACGCATATTTGGCTTGCTGCGAATGGAACGAATATCAGTCTGCAACAAATTCCAGATGTGGTTTAACACAAATAAGCCTCTGATCTTGAAACAAATTATCGACTGATGAAGAAATCATTCTTGCATTGACCTCAGTGAAAGGACGGTGAGGATTTGGATTGTAGCATGCAAGAACAGCCACAACTGCTTCCCTGTATGCCAACCTCAAACGTACCCTTTTGCTGCAAGTGGGTAGATTGAGAACATGTGTACATAGTTGAATTAGTGAAACACTATAATTATCCATGTAAGTGGGAAAAAACTAGACAAAACACCTACCCTCTTCAAGGCTTCCAACGGTTCTTCTCGTCCAATGTAGTCCAAATCCTTTCTGGCAGTTAAAATTCCAGGTTCATTCCTGACAATCAGTTGCAAGATGTTTTTTTTTTAAAAAAAAATCCTTATGGGAAAATAGAAACAATTCATTAGTAAGTAAGTAAAATATATTTTACAGCTTTGCTCCAGTGAAATCTACGGTAAGATTTGTAGTTTCTAGTAGAAGGATCTTTTTTTCCTCCTCTGACCGGAAAAAATACAAAGCAGATGGACCATAGGAGAAGTTAGCTTTTATGATAAGGTCCAATAACTAAGGGACCAAAAATGAGAACTGAAGAACCAACATAATTTGAACTAGGTTCCTCTACTAGAACCTGTTATGACCAATCTAGAGAAAACCCCACATGTTATAAATAAGCAGACGTAAAATGAGAAAGAAGTATGGTTCAAATTGTTGATGTGATGCACCCAAAAAAAAAAAAAAAACCCAAGATTGCCAGATCCTTGTCATTGATATTTGGCCAGTTTTCTATTGAGTTCGAACTATCACTATTTTTTCTTTCTTAAATGTGTACTTCTTGGCTTGGTATTGAAGGGGTGGAATATTTCAATCTTGAGGAACTTTGGTGTGTGGGTCATCAATAGTGAAACCCATCATATTAGTGGTTTGGATAACTGAACCATGAGCCACACTAGCACAAACTCAAGGCATGTAGATCATATAAGAACTGAGGCTCAAAGCATGCTAGACTACTACTACCCTATTTCCCACCATCTCTATTACCATTGTCATTCATCCAGCCCACATGGGGGATGCAAGAGCTCATCAAGTAGAACATTAAAAGAAATTTATCAGAAGGTGAAATTCAACAGTGGATCTGTTCGCCCATGATGGGCTAAATATTTTTGGTGTTTGGATTGGCATGTGGGTAAGACCATATGTACAATGGATGAGTCCCACCAATTAAGAAATGCAGAAAATGTGCTTAGCAATCTAGCCCTTTTCAAATGTGCTTCATCAGCTTCCACCTACAAAATAGAAAAAATAAGAGTTCCAAAAAAAAAATCATACAAACAAATGAAGGTTAAATTTTTTAATTTTTTATTAAAAAAAAAAAAAAAGCTTACAATTATTTCCTTCGCAAATTCAAAATAACCCAACTTTTCCTCATAGAATAATCCCTACAAATCTGACAAATTTTGAAAGCAAGGATCATTTCTGGGAACTAAGTTTGAGAATATAAACAACTTGAGTAGTACAACAAATTTGAATGAGTATCAAAATTTGGAATTTAAACTCCACCTTTATGCTATCCATTGTAATCAAGGAATTTTTACTCCCTCTCTCTCGCGAGGATAGTTGTTAGAAGGTCATGAGCTTGCTTCCATTCTTTCTATCCACTACAACTACCCAACGACCAAAAAAATGACGGATTATTTATCACTACAATTTACTCCAATGTATACTCTATTTCAAAAAAAAAAAAAAATAATAAAAAAATAAAAAATAAAAAATCCTCCAATGTAGTAATTTCAAATTGAATGACTCTAAATATAACTAAAGAGCACATCCAAACAAAATAATGTTTTTCCTCTGCATCTAGTATGAAAGTCATGGCAGCAGGCTTACATGATTCCTTGACTATATTAACCAAATTTAGAAATCTAGATGTTGTTTCTTCGCCATTTCATGAGACTTGCACAAACCCATCCATTAATTTATGAATATGAGCTCGTTGGCCATCATACCTACAATAAGGATAAAAGAAATCATTCTGATAGTTTATGCTTTGAAAAAAGATGGAACTATCCAATCAAATAACGAGAGAAAAAACTGTCTTTCAAAAGGCAATAAATAAATAATCAAATGATAAGAGAAAAATATCAGAACTAGTGAAAACCTTCTCATATATTTTCTAAAATTTGCAAATTTCAGAAAAGTTAATCAGGTCATGGCTTCTGTTTGTGAGATCCAAAGTCAACTGATTGTCATGTTAAAATGTATAGTTGCATTCCTTCTATTTGCACCAGTTGCCATCAGCTGACAACTTTGTGCAATTAGTTAAGTATATCTTGTATTTTTTACTTATTGAAGTACCGAATTCATGGAAAAATAATCAACAAACATAAACATTAAAAAAAAAAAAAAAAAAACAAATGAAATCATCTCAAAAACCTAGTTTTGCCTCTTGAAAATTGATACATATCACTCGCTCTCAAATTACATTCATTTGCCATATCCATCCATATATATGGATATATGGATGGATGTGTGTATGTGTGCCTAATGAGAAGAAGCAAGAGGATGTCCGCAAGCTACAAATCACCCTCGCCTTGTACGCAAACACATGATTTTTTTTCAATGGTGTAAGCAAACGCATGATTAGAACATCTAAAGCTACAAAATTTGAGAAACCGTAAATGAGAAGTGTAAATCCCTGGATCTATCCCATACACAATTCCTAACTTAGTGAATGATTTTTTTCCCTTCATAATGAATAGGAGAAATGATTCACACAGTCCCCTCCTTCCCACCAACCTGTCATGTTTGCTAACATCCCACTTATGAAAAGATGGACCCCACCAAAAATATCACCTGCTGTAAAAATCAGGTTGACCTATTTACTTAGCTAAGCAACACCTGTTAGTTGACCCTGCTGATTTTTGTCCAAGGTGACGTTCATGGTAGTCCCTCCATATTGAATGGCTTGGATGTTCTACACAAGTGACAGATTGACAAGAAAAATAAGATTTTTGTGATCACATATAACAAGAGTAATCAGGGGCAAAAAGGCTTTCTAGATAGTAAAATCTATGTAAAATAGAAAATGTTTAAACTAAAGAAAACCCACAATCATCTCATAGAGTATTAAATAATTCTCGTCCTACAATCGTTTCACAAGTCTGCAATAAGTAGCCTGAGATTGCTTGTATTTTTAACATAAAAAAGAAAACCCAAATCAGGATTCTTTCTACAAAATCCAAATCAAGAATTTTCTCACATGTACTGAAATTCCAAGAAACACCCAACTTCATTAATCAGATCAAAATATCCACAACCAGAAATAAAATAAAAACATAAATAAAAATTAATATATATATATGTGGAGAGAGAGAGAGAGAGAGAGAGAGAGAGAGAGAGAGAGATAGAGATGGAATGTACCTCATTCATCTTCTTAAATAGAGGGATTAGATTGAGTTGAAGATAGATCCATGAAGTGCAGTTAATCATGGATTTCAATTTCTATAGGGTGAAAAGGCCCACCACTTCCCACAAATACCTAACAAGAGAGAGAGAGAGAGAGAGAGAGAGAGAGAGAAATTAGAAGAATAAAAAAAATAACAGATACGGTTTCGGATCGAAAAGAAAAACCCAAATCATTTTAAGGTCAAAGAGGAAAAAAAAAACCCTAATCAATGGAAGTTCTCAGGAAGAGAGATAGAGAGAATCTAGTGCTTTGAAGAGGTTTGCAATTGCTGGAAGATGAGAGAAGCTAAGGGATGTGGCATGTGGGTTGCTGGAAGACGAATGTTTCAACAAGAGAGAGAGAGAGAGAGAGGCGTGAAAGAGTGTAGGAAGGGTAGGGTTTTTTTTTTTATTTGGGCGCGGGGTCTTTTTTGGCATGGGGGGCTTTTTCGGGCGTGGGACGGAGTGGGAAACAGACGGTCCTATTAGGCACTCTGTGGGCCCCATTGTGATGTATGTGGTCTATCCACACCGTCCATTCATTTTGAGAGCTATTTTTGGGGTATAATCTAAAAAATGAGGCAGATTGAAATCCCAAGTGGACCACACCACAGATCAATGGTAGGCGCTTAATCTCTACTATTTCCTATGATGTGGTCAACTTGAGCCGTCGATCTACCTCCTTTTTTACAAGCATGCCTGAAATGAAGTTTCAAAATGGATGGACGGCTTAGATAAAACATACACACTGTGGTGACTCCTATAGAGCCCCTACAGAGCGTCAGTCTCTAGCTATGATTCAGAGGAGGTGGTAGCTTTTAGCTACGGATTAAAACCGTAGTAATATAGCTACGGTTTATATCCGTAGCCAAAAACTTTCAAAGTCCATAGCGTTTGTTCGATTTTTTGGTAGTGATTGGTGTTGTTCGAGGGGTTCAATGTGCATCAGTGTGGGGTTTGTGTGTATCAAGAGTATCCACACCCTAATGTAATGTCTTCTCAAGTGAATACGTACTTATTCGTAGTTCAGTAAAGAAATTCAACATGCATTCGAAGGGACTACAATGCAAATCGAAGTGACATGCATTTGATGGGGCACACCTTGATGAATGTGTTGCATATACGTGCCACCCATCTTTTTCATTAGGCCATTTGAATATGATATATCAACACATAAGCCGATTGAAATTTCTAGTGGACCACACCAATAGAAAAAATGGTGAATGGTTATTAAGACCATTTTGTAAATGGGAGTTTTGACCCTATGATGTGGTCCACTTATGACATGGATCTGCCTCATTTTTTAGCCCCATGCCGTAAAATGTTCTGGAAAAAAATGGTTGGACATGATCCCAAAATCGAATCATATCCAAAGCTAGATTAGACCGCACCACA